>OMPJ01015157.1:32382-43304 GCA_900312935.1 Carapus acus | reverse complement strand
ATATGTTTTATATATATTATAAATTTTTTTTATATATATATTATAAAAAATGCTATTATAGATATAGACGGCTGAGGGATCTCTCATGGTTCACTGAGCCTCTGTCGTTTCGTCCTCCTCTCCTCTCTTCCCTCTTCCTCTCTCTGTCACCTGTATATATCCATGCCTAATTCTTGCATGTTACTTGCTTGGGTTTTTCCCCAGAGTCTTTGTGTCTCGTGCTTTGTAAATCCGCAGATTGCAGTCGGAGCATGACCATGGTGAATGGCGTGCTGCAGTGATGACGGACCACTTAAGCGTCCAGGTCTTACTCCTGATCCACATGCTGTGTTTATATTTACACATATCTACATACAATTGAAAGATGCTGAGTTCAATTGTAGCCTTGTCACTATCACTAAGTACTGTTGTGCCTCTGTATACCTCTCTCTTTCTCTCCCTCAAACCAATCGGTCAATGCAGATGGCCGCCCACCTGCAGCCCGGCCTGCCCGGGGTTTCTTCCTAGTCAAGGGTAGTTTTTCCTTGCCACTGCTGCCTAGTGCTTGCTAATGGGTGAAATGTGTTGGACCTCTGTCCTTGACTTTATATTGAAAGCGCCTTGCGATAACTTCTGTCATGATTTTGCGCGATACAAATAAATCGAATTGAATTTAATTGAACTCTTCCAGCCTCAGTCCTATACCATTTCTATTTTTACGAGTGGGCTAAAAACTTTCCTTTTCGATAAAGTTTATAGTTAGAAAAAAAATAATACAGCCAGAGTTAGATGACGCATTGAGCTTTCCTTTCCTCCTCCTCCTCCTCCTCCTCCTCAATCTCCTCTCCCCCTCCGCCTCATTTGCATCCCTGTCTTGAAAATACATGTTACTAATTGGGCTTCATCCCCAAAGTTTAGTCTTGTGCTCTATTAATCCGCTCCCGGTGGCTGGAACATCACCAGTGATAGACCTCCAAACATCTGGGTCCTGCTCCTACTACCTTGCATCCCTACACCTGTGCATCCCAACACCTGTCCCTATCTGTCTCTCTCTCCTTCCCTCTATCTTTCAACCCAACTGGTCAAGGCAGTTGGGCGCCCACTCTCAGCCTGGCCTGCCCAAGTTTTCTTTTCTTTTATGGAAGTTTTTTTTTGCCTCTGTTGCTAGTGGGGGATATGTTGGGTCCCTCTGTGTCCATCCCATAGACCTTGACTGTTTACATGCTGAGGAGCACTACCTGCTCCATTTTGTAAAGCGCCTTGAGATAACTTCTCTTATGATTTGGCGCTATACAAATTTAATAGACTTGAATTGAATTGTGCATCGACACCTACTTGCCATGTGAAAGGCACAGATTGAAAGTGTTCTCTGGTGAGATAAATATTTTTTGTTTTTGTCTGTCAATTTGTCCTCATGTCCCTAGAATAAGGACCAGTACGAACACAGCAAAGAAGAGTTCCACCAAGCTGCCTCCAAGACTGAGGCAAACGTGAGGTGAGATACACATATGCAAATACACAGTTCAACTCACTAGGTAGTTTTGCCTCCTTTCTTCCTAAAAAGAAAAAAACATTCCTTGGGGTCCCAGAAACACATGTTTACTGCAGTCCATACACACAGATATGCTCTCACTAGTCTCAAAAGCAGAAAATAGTAATCATCTCTTTTTAACCATTGAAATCCAAACATTCTCTGGAGCAAACCAAGCTAATGTGATAAGTATTTAATTGGCTGCTTTGATTAACTAGATTTTAACAATACCCCATTTCCTAGTTCCCGCCTCTCACAATAGACCTGTAATGAGCAACAACTTGGGAGAAGGTACCTCATTATCGCCCTCCAGTCCTTAAACTGCCCAGCTTTAAATTACATTAGGGACCAGACTATGACTCTAAGTTTGCGTCCAATGAGTGCTGCTCATCCACCTTGGCTGAAGGAAGAGTTGTGAAAGTTAGAGCTGTACCAAAAATAATTTTCTTCACATTACATAACTTATCACCTCAGCATTTGTGCCTTCATACGCTAGAAAAGTAAATACATTAGTGTTTGGTTTCTATTCCTCAGACAATCCAACACAACTCAATATAGAGACAAGGAACACAGCAAAATGGTAAACTTAGACAATCAGACAGACTGAGAGACCCTCATAGACACCCCATATTTTTACACTGTTCACTTTATATTTATTTTCTTACAAAGTTGTGGGTGATGACTTGCTTTCACTGTATTTTGAAATTGAAAGCATAAAAGAGTGACATGTGTATAAAATTTAGAACACATCAACCCAAACTCAAAAATGTGCATTACCAAAAAGTTTACTCAGCAAGTATAAATTGAAAATCAGACTGCTTCGTTAATGGATGAAAAAACATGACTCTTAACAGTAAAATATGTCTGACTTCATCATATTTTTTAAAAGGTGTCTCTCAATCCTCTCAATCTACCATATGTTGGAATCTTTAATCTGAGTAGTGGATTGTTTTCGGAGCCACTTTTCCTGCCAAGGAAATCACTTGTTAAGGTGTTTTTCACTTTGTCTTTGTTAAGTTAACAGGGTTGACAGACTATGATTCCCCGGTGATTAGAATAGTATTTAAAGTGGTAGTAAATCAGTCATTTCATGTTTATTTTCACCATGAAAGTGTACTTACTGTCTACTCTACTGCCAGAAAAGAGGATGATTTAGTACATATTTTTGTTTGTTTTTGGGAGGGGGAGTGGCAATCGACCTGCACATCCCTCATGATAGACCAGTGATAGATGAATTGTGTACGCCTGGTTTGTAGAGTTTGACGTACTTCTGCAAAATCTTTGGACAACATTTTCACATTTTTTAATCCAGTGGAAAGCATTATCTTTGTGGATGTTAGGATGCTCCAGGCCATTTGCTCTGGACTCGAACAGGCTGCCATATATGTTATATGAGCACTGTAACTTAAATTTGGGACTATGGTCAACTCTATAGCATCATAAGATATGTGTGTTGATGTATGCGTTGTTAACTTGGTTACTCACATCTGTTACGTCATACTATCTAACTGTAGTCTGTGGGGAATTCATCAATTGGGGAACATTCAACTTTCTGGGATGATGTAACGTTATGATATAACATTTTCTCCTGTTGCGGATGACTAGCTGTCTGTAATCTTCAAAAATCCTATCGGCATTGTTTTAGATTCTTCCGATCTTCCATTATATCTGTGTCTTGAATACAAAAAAAAAAAAATACAGAACTGTGGTATTAAATCCCTCTTGCTCTCACTTGTGCCTCAACTTTGAATAGCTCCATTAGTGCTGGAGTGTTAGTAAACAGTACGTTTGAGATGTAATAGCTACTTCGTATTGGGCAACAATTTTGTCACACAGCACAAATCATTTTTAGGTTGGAATCAATGTTAATGCTCCGACGAGTTATTGCATTTTTGATCTTCGACATGTGTAGCAGATACATCACTGATGCAAACAATTAAAGCTACTGGACCAATTCTAGATTCTAGGGGAGTGGGGTAACAAACAAAGTGAGCCAGAGACCATATATTTGTAATGCAAATGCCGGCACTTTACTCAAAATGGAAAAAATATAGACACACAATTAACATTCAACTAAAGCACCCTGCAGGTATCAAAACAGATTTCACTCTTTACCTCTTCTCTTTCACCTTAGTTTTTCTTAGGTTAGAGATATTTTAGTTCGCTTATCTTTGAGTTAACTCTTTTCTTTTCTCGTAAATGAGAGAACAGTCACATATCTTTCTGGATTACATAGAAAGGAAACACTCGTGAATTGATTCGCAATAATAACAATTATGAAAATAACGCACAAAATATGTCACTTCAACTCAGAGTTCAGTAGGTGTACTCCAGTTCGGAGTTCAGTCTCTTCTTAATCCACTTCAGTTCAAAGTTCAGTTCAATTCAAAAAGGACGAAAAATTAATCCAACTCTCCTACCGCTCTGGCAGAGATTACCCACAGTCCTCGGGCAGCGGATCCCCTCACTGCCACGCTGAAGGTGAATTCATCCTTTTAAGAATGGAGTCCGCGGGTCTGGCTCGCCATCGTGTATCCTGGCATGGGTGTGGTCCTCTCCCACGCACACTCTTCTCCAAGTCTCCACGCTTAAATCACTCTAAGTTATATCCACTCGTTAAACTCTCCGCTCGTCTCGTCTCGTATTCCCCGTAGGTCCGCTCTACCTGCAATTTATGTCATGCCCCCGGGGGTCAAAGGGCGAAGCACCTGAGTCTCTTAAAGGGACAGTATTCCACATCGGCCCAAATCTAAACACTCACATGAAATGGCCATCACAGTGTGTTTCTAACAACTCCCATTCAAATTACTGTATTCTAACTTTTTATAATTGTATAATTGTAATTTTAACTAACATTAACCATTTTAACTTATTTATGAATATTAATGAGCAGTTTTTATTCACCTTATTTATTCATATTTTAATGTGGGTTACACATGCCTTTAGCTGCTTTGGAAAGTGTTAAGATTTCAAAAGTCACCAGGTTTCCTGAGAGGATTGGAACAAGTTTTTATTTTAGAGCAGTAAGGCAGTTGTAAAATAATTCATTGCGAGTGAAAACCACCTCTGTGCACTGTCTGTTACTCAGTGTGCTTGTGGGTGTGACATGTGTTAATCTGTTTTTTGTTTTTCCTCTGAGCAAAGGGAAGACTGTGAATACTATAAGTTTTGAGAGTGAGGAACCAACAGTGCACACAGCCAGGGACTGTGTGTGTGTGTGCGTGTGCGTGTGCGTGTGTGTGTGTGTGTGTGTGTGTGTGCGCACGTGTGTGTGTGAGTGCTCCTGTTTCCTCTAGCACTAGAACTTGTCAAAATCTCTGGAGTATGACAAAGCACCTCTAGTTTCCTGTCTACAATTCTCGCAGCCTTTGGCAGGCTTTTGTTCAAAACATTTAAAAAGCATGTGTTGACGTAGGAAACAGCACTCCAGTATTGTGTCAAAGTCACTCATACAAAGGAAATAAAGTCAATAAACATATCAATCTAACATGCATAAATAACACCAGTAACAGAAATATTTTTCACTCCAGAGTCTTTAGACTGTGTCTAATTCGAAACGTCCCCTGTGAAGGACCTCTGCAAGCTTAGTAATGTGATATTACAGCATTGACAAAAGTTAGCTCAGCCCAATAGATGCATTCACTGAAGAGAAATGTGCATAACCAATGAAATCTTTGAAAATAGATGTTTTGCATTTAACCATTTGACAGGGTAACTTAGTAGTGGAATCGCTCAAAGAGTGAAAGAGACATACGGGTGGCGGTGGTTGTCATTATAGTCCAGACACATTTTGGGTGTGAGGGCAATGGAGGTGGTTATCCTCTCAGAGGTGAAAGTAACATGGGGAGGGGAAGCTGGACAGACAAGTCCCATATCCACAACAAACAACTTAGACCAGTTTCCAAGGCATTTTAACAAGGCCAGCTGTCTGTTACAGTAACAGAAGCGGCCTTAATAGCTAGCTTTTGTCAGATCCTCCCCACCTCTATCAGGTGAGCGTACAGAGATCTGTCAGCGCTGAAGTTGCCAACGTTGACATGTGAGTCCACAGAGCAAATGAGACTGTAAATTTACAGGAAATCTTAGATTGTAAGCCATAGCCCACAAATAAGATACTGTTTTACATTATTCTTCAGATATACAGTATATCAGATCTCTATGTGCACTATACTTCTAATTCTGCATATAGGTATAAATATCAGTAACATTTGATTCCCCGCGTTTCATCTCATAAACTTTGCTACACAACATTTGCAAATAGAGCTGTTGGGTAAAAACTTTACGATCAGGAGAAATGTAGTTGGAGCTGACTAAAGTCATGATTTCATCACTTGGAAAACCACATGATAAATCAGTTAACAACATAATGTATCTCTGAGCTGAGAGGGTATACTGTTCATCCATCCATACATCCATCTTTCGTCGCTTATCTGGGGCTGGGTTGCATGGACAGTAGTCAGGAGGGAGGCCCAGACTTCCCTCTCCCCGGACACCTCCTCCAGCTCCTCTGAGAGAATCCAGAGTCGATCCCGGACCAGCTGGGAGACATAATCCTTCCAGTGTGTCCTGGGTCTTCCCCGAGGCTTCTGCCCAGTGGGCGGAACACCTCCCTGGGAAGGGGTCCAGGAGTCATCCAGAAAAGATGCCCGAGCCACCTCAACTGGCTTCTCTCGATGTGGAGGAGTAGCAGCTCTACTTTGAGCTCTTTCACCTGACTCCCGGGTGAGATAACTACTCACCCTATCTCGTAGGGTGCATACCCTATCTTTCGGCCGCTTGTATCTGAGATCTTGTCCCAGCGGTCATAAACCAA
This sequence comes from Carapus acus, assembly GCA_900312935.1. Lineage (NCBI taxonomy): Eukaryota > Metazoa > Chordata > Actinopteri > Ophidiiformes > Carapidae > Carapus > Carapus acus. The sequence goes on along the minus strand of OMPJ01015157.1, from coordinate 36,981 downwards.
AGTTCATGACCACAGGTGAGGGTAAGGAAGTAGATTGACCGGTAAATAGAGAGCTTTGGCTCAGCTCCTTCTTCACCATGACGGACCGGTACCTCGACCTCATCACTGCCGCCACTGCACCGTTCTGTCTGTCAATCTCCCATTCCATTCTACCCTTGCTTGTGAACAAGACCCCAAGATACTTGAACTCTTCCACTTGAGACAGGATCTTGTCTCCGATCCAGAGGGTACAAGCCACCTTTTTACGCATGAGAACCATGGCCTCAGACTTAGAGGTCCAGATTCTCATTCCGGCCATCTCGCACTCGGCTGCAAACCCAGCACATGCTGGAGGTCCTGGTCCAGCAGGACAACATCATCTGCAAAAAGCAGCGATGAGATCCTGTGGCCCCCAAACCGGACCCCCTTCGGCCCCAGACTGAGCCTAGAAATCTTGTCGTGTCTTGTCTTGTCATAAATGATGAACAGGACCGGTGACAAAGGGCAGCCGGAGGCCAGCATGTACTGGAAACAGGTCTGACTTACTGCGTAATGTGAACCAAGCTCCTATTGTGGTCGTGCAGAGACTTCACAGCCCGTAGTAAGGGTCCAAGGACTCTATACGACAGGAGCAACCCCCACAGTGCACCTCAAGGGACCCAGCTGAATGCCTTCTACTAGTCCACAAAGCACATGTGGACTGGGTGGGCAAACTCTCATGATCCCTCCATCATTCCGCGGAGAGTATAGAGCTGGTCCAGTGTTCCACGGCCAGGACGGAACCTGCATTGTTCCTTTTTGATCTGAGGTTCAACCATCGACCAGATTCTCTTCTCCAGGAATCAGGAATCTTTTATTGTCATTACAGCAATTGAATTGTGTAACGAAACTAAGGTGCTGCATTCCAGTGTAAATATTTCAAATAGAGAAGAAGAAGAGGAAAGAAGAAAGAGAGTTTCTACACACACAAAATATAAACACACAATATGTACATTATAAATATAGGTATAATATTATAAATATCCCTATAAATAACGATATAATAAAAATAGCAGCGCAGATGGGGTGGGAATGTTTGAGCTGACTGGAAAAATGTAGAAGCCTAAATATAAGTGTAAATGCTTAACACTGACCGAGTGTTATGCATCTTCTGTAAACTGTTCTGTTTTGATACTATTCAGGAGACTTATGGCAGCAGGGTAAAAGCTGTTCTTGAGTCTATTTGTCCGAGATTTGATTGCCCTAAAATGCCTGCCTGAGGGCAGACGTTCAAACAGTCCATGTGCTGGGTGTGACGGGTCCTGAAGGATCCTTTTTGCCTTTCTCCTGCAATGGGAACTGTAGAGTTCTTGCAGTGAGAGGAGAGGGCTGCCAATAATCCTCTTGGCAGACCGGATGACCCTCTGGAGTTCCTTCCTCTGCGCTACTGTGTTGTTGAAGAACCATGCACAGAGGCAGGTGAGGATGCTCTCTACCATGCAGCGATAGAAGGATTTCAGAAGTTTCTCTGAGATGTTGTATCCCCTGAGAACCCTCAGGAAATAAAGTCTCCTCTGAGACTTCTTCACCAGTCCAGTAGTTTGGGTTCCCCAGGTCAGATCCTCCCTGATGTTGACTCCCAGGAATCGGAAACCCTGTACCCTGGAATAGACTTTCCCAGGGAGGCTGAGGAGTGTGATCCCTCTGTAATTAGAACACACACTCCAGTCCCCTTTCTTAAACAGAGGGACCACCATCCCAGTCTGTCAGTCCAGAGGCACTGTCCCTGACTACCATGCAGTGTTGCAGGGGCATGCCAGCCATGACAGCCCTGCAACATCCTGATACTTGAGGTGCTTAGGGTGGATCGGAACGAATCAATCGGAGTCCCCAGCCTATGCTTCCTCTTTGGAAGGCATGTCAGTGGGATTGAGGAGATCCTCGTAGTATTCTCGCAACCGCCCAACCACATCCTCAGATGAGGTCGGAGCTCCCTGCCTCCACTGTAAACAGTGTTGATAGGGCACTGCTTTCCCTTCCTGAGGCGCTGGACAGTTTGCCAGATTCTCCCCGAGGCCGATAGTCCTCCGCCACGACCTCCCCGAGCTCCTTTTCGTTCTGCAACAGCCCAGGCTGCCGCACACTTTGCCTGCTGGTACCTGTCAGCTGCCTCAGGAGACCCACAGGCCAAGCGAGCCTGGTAGGCCTCCTTCTTCAGCTTGACGACATCCCTTACTTATGGTGTCCATCACCGGGTTCGGGAATTGCCGCCACAACAGGTTGCCAGGACAGGCGTCCGGGGCCTTTCGGCCATAGTTTAGGGGTACTGATTCAATTATGGAGATGGAAAACATGGTCCACTCGGATTCTATGTCTCCAGCTTCCCTCCCGATCTGTTTGAATTTGTCCTAGAGCTGGGAGTTGAAGATCTCTCTGACGGAGGGCTCTGCCAGAGGTCCTCAGCAGACCCTCACAATGCGTTTGGACCAGCTAGGTCTGTCCGGGTTCCTGCCTCGCCAGAGGATCCAACTCACCACCAGGTGGTGATCAGTTGACAGTTTAGCCCCCCTCCTCACCTGAGTGTCTGAGACATACGGCCGGAGGTCATATGATGCAATTACGAAATCCATAATTTACTAAGGGGTCTTGATGCCAAGTGCACTGATGGACACCCTTATGTTCGAACATGGTGTTATTGACAAAGCATCGAAGACCAATAACAAAACACAACTCGGGTTCAGGTCATGGAGGCATTTTCTTAGAAGAGAGTCCAACCTCTCTCAAGAACTTGGGATTCAGAGCCCAGGCACTCGTACCCCTCCACCACAGTAAGGTGGCAGCTCAGGGAGGGGGTATACTGTGCAGTTGCTTGTTAACACAACAACTTAATGCGACATTTTGCATTTATTCCTCTGAATGGTGGCAAAATTTGTGATTAAGTAAAAGGGAAACAACAGATATCCACCAATGTGAGATGTATTTCTGAAATGATGGTGGGAATATGTCACTTTTTATGAACATTTTATTCAGCAGCCAGTAAAGGGTATGCTAAGTGTAGATTGTCAAACTTCTCTGAGCTGCAAACAACACAACCCAGTAACTTTTTAAGGTCATGCAAATGTTGGCCCTACCTCTTCTTGCAAGTTGCTGAGGAGTAGAGTGAGGTGCTAGTATACACAGGATGCTCTCCCTCTCCATGAAGGTGAGATTGGAATGAAAAGATGCGCGGAGGATAAGTGAAGCACTGTGGCGATGTGAGAGAGAGCGAGAGGAAAAGAGGATGCAAGCCATCAGTCAATTGAAAAACTGTCAAGGTGCCAGTGCCTACAAGCTACAACCAAGAGATAAGAGGAACTCCGTCTCTCTCACTGTTTTCTCTCTCACCTCTTCTACCCTCTTCCCCCATTGTTATCATCTCGCTTTCTCTCTTTCCTCCTGCACCACACCAATATTAATCAATCCTGTAATGGTAACATCGTCTATTCAGGAACATGCCAAATGCCATTTCCTGCCTGAGCAGATAAAGACGGAGCTGTTTACTATGCACTTTCTCTCATTCCCACATCAGAACATTGAGGTTCTCTTATGTAATTGAGATTCATCACCACTTTCTCTCCCTCAGTAGCAGAGACACAATATTTTCTGTGGCTGTCCTAGTGACTCCATCCAGCTTTAGGCAAAAAAAAACAAAACAAAAAAAAAAACAGCATCTTGCGAGAAAGGTAATAGTCTTCCACGTTTTTTTAGGTGTATTCCTTTGTTTGCTCATCGATCGCAAGTACACTTAAGATATCCAGTTGTTGTTTCACAACAATGCAAATTGGTGAATTGAAATTCACAAGTTTGCTGCATGTTGTCACATGAGGTGTGATGTCACAGCCTGAGGTGTAACAGGAGTTCCTAATTGCTAGCATGGAAAAATAATGGACAGCGTTTGCCTACTTGTGCTGTTTCTCTATCCACATTGCTCTGATATGAAATAATAAATGTTTTTTACACAAGCAAAACTGTTAAGGAAAACAAAGAAGATGTGTTTCATTAAGAGTGATGCATGGTGTTGAGATGAACATTTTTGTTGTTGTGGAACACCGTCTGCAGCTTTTGGAGTTACAGTGTTTGGTGTCTGCTTTAATTCCTCATCTCCCCTTTTCTCTCATACCCTGTCTTTGCCCCCAAGTAGATTTGCACAGGAGGTGGCTCTGCTTTTACATTGCTAGAAATTAAAAATAACTGACACAGCCATCAATTAACTAATCACACTGTTTAAGTCTTCTTATATTTAATGCTTGCAGATATATATATAAAAAAAGTCCTCATTACATTGCTAAATGCACTGAACACATACATCTAAGTCCTTTAATAAGACATTTGATTGATAACAAGAAAGACACAGCTCCACTCCCACCTGCCCCTACTCAAGAACAAACATACAGTGAGTGTGTGTGTGTGTGTGTGAGAGAGAGAGAGAGAGAGAGAGAGAGAGAGAGAGAGAACGAGGTTGTGTGCGTGTGTGTGTGTGTGTGTGTGTGTGTGTGTGTGTGTGTGTGTTTTGTCTCCGCCAAGGAACTGTGTTAATATTTCTGATGTAAGACTTCCCCTTCAATTTGGTGAAGCATGTGGATAGAGCTTTTGCTTTGCCAC
>OMPJ01015157.1:21322-32362 GCA_900312935.1 Carapus acus | reverse complement strand
AATAAGACATTTGATTGATAACAAGAAAGACACAGCTCCACTCCCACCTGCCCCTACTCAAGAACAAACATACAGTGAGTGTGTGTGTGTGTGTGTGAGAGAGAGAGAGAGAGAGAGAGAGAGAGAGCGAGGGGGTGTGTGTGTGTGTGTGTGTGTGTGTTTTGTCTCCGCCAAGGAACTGTGTTAATATTTCTGATGTAAGACTTCCCCTTCAATTTGGTGAAGCATGTGGATAGAGCTTTTGCTTTGCCACAGCGGAAACAATTTTCTGCTCCAAGCAGCTTTAATAAACCACACACTATCAGGAGGTACTGGCTTCTGCGATGACGGCCATTTATTTCAAATTAAAGGAGAGTTCCTTATCTTGCTCTGCCATCAACAGAGACAGAGGAAGATGCAATGCTTTGGTGTCACCGTCTGTGCCGTTAATGTGATGATAGACAAGGAATGGATGTGATTAAATGGACTAGATAAACCAATGGAGTTGCTATGAGAGAGGAGTGGTCTGATGAGACATCATCTCTGTAAAATGGTGTGGTGAAAGGCCCACCTTTTTTATTTGTCTTCCCTTTGTTTCTCATATGCTATATATTTTCTCTCTTCTCCCCTTTCTTTTGTTAATTGTGTTATTGCTCCCACAGTGTTTCTCCAGATTGTTATGCATTATATTCATGCGAGTGTATGCAAGTGGGACTTGCTGTAACTGGGCATCAGGGTTGTCTTTCCTCTTTGAGGGAAGGTTAAAAAAAAGCCTTTATTTTGGTTTGAATCAGAAAGTGAGTCTGCGTATGTGCACATAGCTTGCTTGTCTGTGCCTCAGTTCAAAACTGAAACAGCACTAGATGCCGACAGCAAAGCAGTTGCAGTGAACAGGAACAACTGCAGAACCCACAGCAGGCATCAAATTAACACAGCTATTTCAAACTCCCCAAGCACACATCTCAACCTGTTTTTTATCTGAATGGTCAAACACAGTCAGTTAAATGTAATTCATGTAATCACATAAGTTCCAGAGACACAGGTTTGAAATGCAACTTTTCATGGAAAACTGCCAAAGTAAGTGACGTTAATGAATGTTTTACAGCTCTCTTCTTCTGCCACTAACTGAGAGCCTTCCACTCCCCAACAATCGTATTTGTGATACTGTTTTTTGACTCTGAAATCGAGATACTTAGCTAGAGTACCCTGTTTACTGTCTGTATTAATCTAATTAACCATTTAATGGTGTGATTTGACTAAGTATCATTGGTAACATCCAGTGTATACTGACTCCCAATGCATCTACTTTTCTTTGCGTGGCCTTTTTGCAGCCACAGTGATGAAAACACGATCTAACTTTACTTTTTGGACACTGCATTGTCAGCACTCAGTGTGCTATCATTAGTAATTTGTCTTATTTTTCTATTGTCTGTCTGTCTGTCTGTCTGTCTGTCTGTCTGTCTGTCTGTCTGTCTGTCTGTCTGCAGGGCTCATAATACAGAGGCAGTATGTCTTGGCCTGCAGGCTCAGATTTTATGCTGTTACCAGGAGAACAGAGAACAGACTCTCAGATGTTCAGACCTGGCCAAAGAATACTTCCATTGCGTCAATGCTGCAAAGAAGGTAAGATATTGCAGGACTGTTTTCAAGTGGAAAGAAGCCAAAGCAGTTTTGCCCAGATAAAACATGTGCTATTTTCATCATACCAACACAAGCTGTTGGGTATTACTTCAGAATTTTTTTGATGGTACAAAAAGGTTCTCTATTTTCTTAAAACAGTAAGAATCAAAAAACTCACCAAAGCCGTGATAAGTCATTGTAATGTTTACATCAGAAATTACTGGTTATTCCTCACAGTGGTCAGAGTGAACGTCTGATGTAAAAGTAAGAAATACCAGTTTTCCTGCACAGCCAGACTTGTTTTTCTTTCGCCACGAAAAATCACACATTTTCAAAGCCAACCACATAAAGCGCTGGGAGACATCACTTGTGTGGGCCCAGTGTGGGTAGTTTGCAAAGACAAAATCATTGAAAATACAGGACAGCCTCTCACCTTAATATCATAAGTGGTCCAAGCCTGCATCTACAACACCTTTTCCCCCATAAATTACCTTTTTGATATTGACCTACAATGCAATTGTTGAAGTGGGAGGTCAAATAACCTGAGGCATTTTATTTTTCCTTTTTTTGGGGGGTAGGGGGTGGGGTATAAACTGTATATTGATATTACACATATATTGAAGTGTAATATCGAAGTGTAATATTGAAGATTGAGTATTGATTGAAGTTACACGTTCTCTAATGCTCACTGAAAGACCTTTCTGAAATCCTTCACATAACAATGAAAAAAAATACCTGCTTGTTTGTTGGGATATCTTAAGCTACAGAGAACAATTATGATCATTTAGTTTGATTTCCAAATTTAACTTCATATCTTGTCAGAGTTCCTGCCCTGGAGGGCTGTTTTCTGGCAACCCCTTCTTTACTGATTGAATACCTTTGCCAAGGAACTTTCTTCTGCTGGTGTTCTTCGTCTGGCTCCTACTTGTCACCTGACAGCACGATTGGATTGAGAGTGGAGGCAATATCCGATACCAGGCATTGGTTGAGATAATAATGAGAGTACGAACAGGCGTGACGTGAAAAACACAGAAAGACACAGAGTAATGATCGGATGCAGACACGCGGCTTGAATTAAGTTGTATACCAGATCTATCTAATCAAAAATAAGAAACAGGTGTGCGTGTGAACTGGCACACGACAATATCAAACGCAGACGTTCTTACGAGGACATGGGCGTGTCCCAGCGCACACGTCTCATGTCCACAGTTATATGATGACCCAGCAGGGATTGCCAGAAAACGGCCCTTCCAGGCAGGAACCCTGACATATTTGTTTACTGTGTGTGACCCATTCCTCATGACTTTGACATTCAATCTTTCAGTTGAACAGCCACTGGTGTGGTGATATAAGGGATGTATGACCCATTTATGATGGTGTTGTGACTCCTATATTTATCATTTATCTATATTTATCATCTCATGTATGCATACGTAGGCCTATATATGAGTGTTAAGTTTAATTTCCATTTTTGGGGAATAATAACGTATGACTTTCTTGCTTTTGTTCTTCCTTTCTGTGGAACAGGATTTGAAAAACCCAATCTGGCAATGTCATCTAAACTTGAAATAGGACAATATAGTTATGTGAGATGACAGTGTCACCGGCAAATTTCAGCTACAGCTCCTCAACAGTGAAACACTTAAGACTAAATAGATGCAGGACGCAAGTTTCAATAACATTGTCTGGAATTTGATGATAATCATTAACATTTGAATTACCATTCATCTGTATTTTTGCACAGAGAATGTTTTGGCAGCATAAATTCCAATGGAATGAAATTCAGATCAAAGGGTAGTGCAGCATGGCCTGAGTGTCTGTCCTCTGAGTGCCCTCTAATCTTTGATTGTGCTTGTTCATAGTCCATGTGTCTGTCTTTCCCTCAACCATTGACGAGCAACTGAGAAAAGCACACCTTTGTGCTTTATTCTACAGTATTCCGTATTCCTTTGTAGTTGCTTCTGTATTATTCAACAACAAAGCCAAGTTTCCCTACCATGTGTGTCTCTGCTGATGCTTTGAGTTAGGATTCAGAGAAAGTTGAAGAGAAATGAGAGTCGTGGGAAGTGTTGGGGCCCAAAATAATAGAAGCAAGTCATTCCAAAGTTGGTACAGTAGAGGCGGCTGCTCATCATACATCCAAAGCACGCTGTGCCCTGCTCAAATCTACCCTCTGCTCAGATCTTCTCTGTGCTGCCCAGGGGTGCTGAGTTTTCCTCTTTCAGCAACAGCAATAAAGTCATAGCCAGAACTGTCACATGATTCATCTTCTGTCTTATATTCTTCTTATTAATCTGCCCAAAGAGCTAGTATACAGATGCGTTCATAAAGACAAGCCTACACTAATGAAGCTACTAATGTGAGAAGTATAGTTAACATAGCAACTGGAATAAGATTTGTTTGAGGACTGAGTCTGATATATGTATGCACTTGTGTGAGTAGGTATGTATGCGTGTACTCTTCTTCCTGGCGTAATTCACACATCAAGACCTTGGTTCATCACCAGGGATTTCATTTACTTTCACCCTGTCAGTATGAAGCTTTGCCAAGGTCCTCTTGGTTTTTGCTTGGCTCTGGGGAGTTTATTTATTTCACTTGCTATTACTTCTCGGTTCATGCAAAAGGTTGGTATCAAGAAATCAACAAATTAAGGATTTGTCCTGATTTTTCTTAAATGAAAATGCAACACTGTAGGTAATGATTTGAAAGACAAAAGACACCACCACCAAGAGACAGACAGATAGACAGAATATTTAGATTCTGTTTCAATGACACCTCAACATTTCCATGAGAGATCGATTTCCTCCCTCACATGATCAAAACTACTAATGGCTGTGGTCTTTGTACTCCTGAGGTGGAAATTGCTGCCTTAATTTCTCTATTTTAGTATTCATATGATATATTTTAGTGCTCTCATGGCACATAAAATAGCTTCCACTATAAAAACCAGAATTGTGACAAGGAAGACACTATTTGACATATTAGTGACCAGCGATGATAAATGCTATTTATGCAGCTATTTGTGGAATGTTACCAGATGAACCCACCTGATCCATGGAAATTCCAATACAGCTAGGATTCCAGGGAATGCTGCTGGCTAATCTTTGTTCTTTAAATCCGAAAGGAATCTACCATATCAAAAGGATGTAAAATATAGGTGTTCTTTGGACAGCATCGGTCACTTCACTTGTTTTGGTCTTTTCGCTGAGGCATTTGGTCGACCATCATGATTGTATTGCCTGGGTCTTTAACAACATGCCTCAGGCCTGGTCTCATGCGTAGTGTGGACACTGATCCCAGGATGGAGCGATTGTTTAGTTAACAAAAGTCAAATCCTTTTAGGGGTCTGACATATGGCTGCTATTTGTAATTCTGTGAATATTTTTATCTTGTAACTGGTCTAACAATTTTTGACAGGCCCCAGTAGTGTTTGTCAAGGCATTGGATGAGGTCCCCGACAAGTTGTAGTTGAGGAAAATTAAAGCTTGTGTTGGTGCCACCCAGAGTAAACAAAATCTGTATGTAAATTAGCTACATAAGCTTCTTGCATTGATGAACACTCACGCCTAAGCTTCACAGTCCTCGTTTCCTCAAAGTCCCATTAGCAATATGAAAATGCTATAAGTGCGATACTTGAATCTTATCCATTTAATACAGATGTGCATTTTACTTCTCCTCGATGTAATACATAAAAAGTCACTCTCAAAGATCACTTTGCTACTAGCCAGAAGAAAATTTCTTGTTTGAATGTGTTCCATGAGTAATGGTGTACTGCAGTGCCTTTTATCCTGCAAAGAAGGGAAATTGAAAATTAAACATGCAAAGAGGAAAGCATTGCTCTTTTTTTCTTTACAAAGGACTGAACTAAACTTATCTTGTCTCATGAGCTTTTGTTTGAGCAAAAGGAGAGTTGACGCTTTAGTTTGTGTCTGTATTTTCAGCTTCAAACTGAATGTTTTGATCAGTGTCACAGCAAGACACTGGACTTGCCCATCATAGATGTCTTCCCACCAGGTTACACATCCGCCCCTACATGTAGTTGTGTGTGTACAAGCATGTATCCGTGTGTATTGGCAAATGAGGGGAGGACCCTACAGAGCCAATGTAGACGGAGCACAGCCTCCAGTCATTATCCAGCCTCAGGCTGAGTCTGATGTTGCTGTCACTAGTACAGAAGGATACACACAGAGCGAGCCTCAGTAGGATTCCTCTGTCATTTGGTGAGTGTGAGTGTACTTTCAACAACAATCGCACACACATTGTCTGTACTTCAGGTGAGATTTGTTAGTCATTTAGCACCAGACTGTTATATTGATCACTGCCAGAGGTCTCTGTTTTGAAAGTGTGTGTGCGTGCGTGCGTGCGTGCGTGCGTGCGTGCGTGCGTGCGTGCGTGCGTGCGTGCGTGCGTGCGCATGCGTGTGTGTGTGCGTGCAAGATACTGTATTTCTAGTGTGAAGTTAATTACCTGAATACATGTGTTGAGAATTTCATTCAGTGGAACAAAAGTTAAAATGAATTAAGAGGAATACGTTGGAAGTAGCATGTCAAGTGAATACTTTGGCAGCGGCACACCTGTTGGGAAACACTATTTTACTGATATTTGATCTGACAGACTTCACACAGTCTCTTACTCAAACAGTGTATTCATGTTATTTTTCTCCTTGTCTCTCCTTCAGCTATTAGCATGTTTTGAATGAGTAGTCCTCCATGTAAGGTGTGACAAGACGTGAATTATAAAAATTCAGAGCCTGTTTGTGATTGTGATTGTCGGTGATTTAAATTTTTGTTTTTAAGTCTCTCTTTTTAAATTGCTTGCAAGATATCATCAGGAGTTATTCTGTGGGAACATCATGATGATGTACCTGTTCCTGTGTACAAGTTGAATAGGGGCTGCCTCAGCTGGCATGCTTTCATCTCAAGATTTTAAGCCTATTTTTTTTCTGCATCTTGGTGCTTCATTGTTAAGTGTAGACATTGTCTCACCAATACTTAAAATAACTGGCCCGGTGTGGCTATTGGTTTTGGCATCTAAGAAGTGTTGCAGCTTTCCATTCAGTCAGCAGTTGATTGTTGCACCTTGCAATTTGTGCTGGTTAGTTGACGGTCAGAATAGAGGTCACTAAATGTTTCATGCTTTCATTCTAAATGAAAGCATGAAAGATGGAAACACCGAGATCGGGGCCACTGGTACGGCTGTGTTGTTTTCATTGGAAATTTATCCTAGACAAGGGCATTACAAAGAAAGATTTCATTGTGTGTGTTTTTTTCTAAGCTCTGGGTGGCAAGTAACCCTGTCAGGATTGTGTGTATGCCCTGCCGATTGTGCAGCAGCTTGCGTCCTGTCTCTGATGTATGAGGGAAAGCAAAAGATAAGAACAACAGAAAATAGTTTCATCAAGTTTTGATCAATCTATAACAAAGGGGAGAGACTCCATCGACAATGGTGATGCACAGACACACACACATACACTGATACCCAAAGCTGTGGAACCAAAGTGGTATAAAACTCGATGTTGATACAAGTTTTCTTTTTGCTATCCTTGTAATTGTTGAGGGAACAGGAGTCATGCTGATAAAGAGGTCACAGCAGCTCAGCTAACAAGCAGGCAGTGCAATAAGTAAAGCGGTAGTTGACAAGAAAAAAAAAGATATACATGATCTATGTTGCGTATCTACTGTATGTCAGCATAGATACAAATAAATAACGAGAAATACAAGGAATCCACAGTAATTACAAGAATGGTCTATATCTGTGGTAAAAAAGAGAGCAAATGGAATACAAAGGGGTAGGATTTGAGGATTTACACTCAGGCTTGATCTACTTGAGGGAAATAAGAGACACAATAATGTCTGTCTTGATCAATGCAGAAGAATAAGGAAATCCTAGAGGAGGAGTAAAACAGTAAGGCATTGGCGTAAAACAGTGCAATGGAGTGCCGGAGTGCATTAGAAAAGTGCTGAGTGCCCCAAAAAGCAAATGAAGAAAACCAGGGGATAAACAGGGGATAAGTTGGCACAAAGGAAAAATTGGGAATCGGGGAAGGGAGAAAAGATGACAGAGCTGGAGTTGAAGACTGAGAATTAAATAGTATGCATGAGAGAGAGAGTTGGGTATGTAGAGGGAAGAGTGACAAGGAGAGATGTGTAGACATGGCGATGACATGGAGAAAAGGTTAGAGACTGGCATATGATAAAATGTCATGGCAGGAGTCAGCAGTCATTACTAATGAAGATGAATGAGGACCACAAATGTGGACACACACATACACACACATGCACAGAGAGAGAGTAGAGACTTTCTCATACACTCGCTATTGTGTAGTTTCTTTCAAACTTTTGGAACATAGAAATTGTGGGGCAGACATGCGGTGAGAATGAATATTGGAGGATCTGTTGTAGCTTTCCCCGACCATCCCTAATTAAGGGAGAAACTTTCACATATTCTTTATCAGTGAAAAACCTTTCACCAAGCCTCAGGATTGGTCAAGCGTTTATTTAATTGAGGTAAACTCTTCTCTTAATGAATGGAAAACTTTCCCTTCTCTATTGCAGTGTACATTCAACAAGTCCGTGGATAATGAACTGTATTAACCAGGCACTTTCATCCAGATGGCAAGCGTAAGGCAGTCCTAACCGTAAACTGAGATAACCTCGCAATCTGTCCCACATCTAATAGCACTTTTCACTATTTAACACTCAGGCTTTCAGTAACCATCTGATGTGCTGTCTGCTGTAAACTATTCAAAAGCATTTTCCCCACACAGTCAGTTTCCCCACCATGTTCTAATTTCAGTCATGATCTAATCTAGTTTCAAATATCGCCGTAATCATATTGTGATCTGCATAAATCAGTGTTGCTGTACTCATAGCAACAAACCTTGAGTATGTATTTTGAAGTGAATTTTCTCAAGCATAAATATGTGCCATCTGTTCACAATTAGCAGAAGCATTTTCTCTACATGTACGTAAAGGTGGTGTATTAACACTCCCAAGGCAGTGAAATACACCCCCCACCCCCAACTGTGCTCACAGACCTGCGTGATTCTTCAACAAAATAATCAACCGACAGTGATTTTGATATTTGGCCCACTTGATATTGAAGTTGAATAGCCCTGCAGTGCTTCATGCATATTCAGTGAACTCAACCGATGCCTACGGACTCACCATCCATGCATGTGGTCTCGTCATCATACAGTGCGAGGCAGCTTGATTTGATGATGGTGATATTCATTCTTCATAATAGTGTCAATAGCTTTTTCACTCCATGTTGACTTGTTGCACAGATTTCTTTATTCATTTCTCCCTTCTGCTGTTCTATCTGTTAAGAGGCATGTTTTGAGGGATCATTCATGCGTTTTCATATGTATTTAGCTGCTAGGATCACACGGCCAACCAAGCTCCACAAGGGGATTCTGGAGTTATGTTACATAATTTGTGGCTTTTGGCAACTGAACATCTTGTCAGTTCATTTATTAAGTTTTAATAGGCTTGTTCATATTTGAAGAGCATCAAACTTTCCCTCACGTGACAGCGCGTCCAGGTCTTGAGTGTGTTCCAAGGTCAGGTAGGTAGATAGGCACCTAACTGATCCATTGATCTGGCAATCCAGGAAATTAAAGGCCCAGCTGCTCAGCAGCTGACACAGAAAGGGAGAGGATAACCTAGGAATATTCAACATAAGATATGCAATAGGAAGAGAACTAACCAATACACAATATTCCATTGCTGTTGCTAGGTTCTCAATGTTTTGGAATGCGGTCCTAAAAACGACAAGTTCCTGTAGTATCTAATAAGCATTTTTCAAGAGTGAAATGGATCCCAAAATGGAGGATGCTGAGGGAAACTGCTACTTATGTGTGATTTTGGAGCGGATATATTCAAAAGAATATATAATCCCTCTATTTACAAGCAAAAGCTGTAGCGTGGCGAGTTATAGATGATGAGGAGGAAAAAGTTCATCAGAGTTTAGACACATCAGATGTTCAGATGAAATCTTTTTTCTCTTGCTCTTTTATTTATGAACACGATGCAAATAAATCGTTACGTTCCATTTGTTCATTAATCAACTCTCCCATGTCTCCTTCTCGGCTGCTGTATTTGCTCGTGTTTTTTTTGCTTTTGAACTCTGGCTAGTGTTGGAAAAGTTCTTTGTTTTGTGTTCTCTATGCATATTATCGAGTAATTTTCCATAATTTACAGGTATATATATTGTCTAGAGATGTCCGATAATATCGGCCCACCGATATTATCAGCCCGATATGAGCATAAAAATGTAATATCGGTATCGGATTTTTTGGCTCTAAAACCGATAAAATAAAAACCAATAAAAATACAATAATGCTTGCGTTACACTGAAATAGTGCCTATGCGCTCCTGAAGCGTTTACCGGCGCACTTATCGGTATCGGCTGTTATCGGTTTCGGTAATTGAGAGGTGGACAATATCGGCATATCGGATATCAGCAAAAAAGCCAATATCGGACATCCCTAATATTGTCACATATTGAGTAACTTTCCATGATTGTCATATATTGTCACATAGGTCATTAAGTGTGAAAGACCTTCAATCATTAGAATACTTTGCACGCACATAGCCTTGTTTAGCTTTGCAAACGATCACTGCACCTAGATAAGGTGCCAGATGTCTCCTGGGTCATGAAGCCCCAGACTGAAAGCGCCGAAAGCTTTGTCAACACGAATTGCTTTCTGCTTGATCATGAAAACAGTGTAACCCTGATGATTGTAACAATAAAACGAGGGAGGGTGTATGAGGGGCTCAGAGAGCGTTGTGAACGGACTGTAATTGAGTGCTTGCCTCCGTGCGTTCTCTCCTCGCAAGTAAAAGGAACACTACCTGTTGTGTCATTCTTGTTGATTGGGGTTTAACCCTAACACTAGCCGCGCGTGTTTGTTTGTTGAGCAATATTTCATTGAAGGACTTATTGTTGACTTTCTGGAGAAAACCACCCAATTAATTCCCGACTCCCATAATTGGACAGAACTTTTCTGTTCATGAGAACTGTTCGTACAATTGCTTCAAAACCTGCCAATAAGTTTGGTTCCGAGGTCACTGCTGGGATGCTTTTCATTACCTTCACTGGAGTCAGTGATTGGCAAATTCATTTTTCTCATTAATTAACTGAATCTACCAGGAATAAGCAGGAACTACCTATCAACTCAAGATATGACCCCGTTCTATATGAACACTCGTACTTTGTCAGGTGAGTTGCTGCTTATACCTTTTAATGATATACAGCACCCTGTTCAACATATGGAGAAAAGAAAGCCAAGGACACGTACGAAGAATTCCAAACTTAGAATCTCATTGGCATGCAAACAAAGTCACACTTCTGTATACTGACTTGTCCAATTGTTTTTGTCGAGTTTGTTTTTACCCATCATCTTTTTTTTTTTTTTTTTTTTTTATTTGGCCTGGCCGT
>OMPJ01015157.1:0-21302 GCA_900312935.1 Carapus acus | reverse complement strand
CCCATCATTTTTTTTTTTTTTTTTTTTGTATTATGTAGAGCCGACTTAGAAGGAGGTTGTTTTTTTTGTTTTGTTCCTCTGCTGCTGCATCTGTAAAATCAACATCAAACCACTTTTCTGCCATTGGCCATGCCTGCTTTTGTTTATTCTGTGCTGTGTCTCGGTGCCTCTTTTTCCTTTGGTTTCTCCCACACTTTCCTCTGCCTCACAGTTGACTTATCGATTTCATTTTCATACCTTTTTCAGTTGCTCCCTTTGTCATAAACCATCAGCGTTGCCTGCATTCATGTCAGCATTGATCCTCTCCAAGGCTGCAAAGCCTAATTGCGGCCAATCACCAACAAGCACCATTATCCGTACGTGTTGTTTTTCTCTTTTTGTCTGTCATGCATTGTGTGATCTGTTGGTTATACTTTGTAATCCAGCTATCCAGCGATCTTTGAAATAACAGGTCTGCACATTTAAGGATTTGCAGGCCAAATTAAGTGTTTCTTTTCGAATGTTTTCTGCCTAGACTGAAAAGTGGCATAGAGCATTGCCTGCAGTTTTGGGAAGTTGTTGAGTCTCAAAGAGAGTTGCAACACAAAAGCAGATAGAGAGGGAATCTATCCTCAGTAATCAATATGTTGGCTGTTCTTTTGTAAGTTCATATTGTCCTCATAACTGTATAGCTTTTTCTATGATCCCCTCCTTTGTAGTAGAGGATGGTGAAATAAAGTAATCAAGAGATAAATTCACGGCTTAAATGTATATCACAAGTATTGTTAAATGTATGGAATTACATGGACAGCAAGGAAGCAGAGAGATGTGAGTGGACAGTTGGACAGAAAATTTAGAAACTTTGGAAATGACATGAAAAACACATTTAGACACAGACGTAGGTGACTGTTATTATTATCACATTATTATAAAACATGTGAAGGGATTTGTGAACAATAAAATAACGTACAGTAATTTAGAGAATTGAACCTATGAAAAAACAATGTTGAGATTTTGGGATCTTCTTTGTCTGTCCAGACTCTAAAGAGTTACTCTCAGTAAAATGAAATGTAACTAATTTATTCAAGGTCATTTTGTGATTTCCTAGCACATAAAATGACCATTCTTCGTCCACTGAGAAAGCAGAGAAGTGCGACTGTAATAATCCGTTTTATGGTAGTCTTTTTACTGTGTTGTTAAATTGATGATTTTCCTTTTTAACCTTGAATTTGGGACCTCTGCATTCCGTGTGGTTCTAAATCAGTTCGATTACTGTTCAGCCAATTCTTCTTCTTCTCCCTCTTCTTGATGATGGTACAAAATAAAGACTGCTCTGGAAATCATATTAAAAAACCTGCAAGGAAGTCTTAGAATCTGCAGGTGGCTCCTCGATGTTGTGACGTTTACTAGAGGGCATCAGCTTTCTTTGCTAAGTGTACTGAATGCACAGAATGTAAAGTATGATTCAGTAGACTGTGAAATAGCAATAGAGGGCATTTCAAAGTGTACTACAATGCCTAAGTAAAGGCAATGGCATGTAACACCACCTGTCAGAATTATGCACCAGGACCAAAGGATGTAGATGGTTACCAAGCAACATTCTCAAAATGATGGAATCCCCATCAGCCTTTGCTGGAAGCAAGAGGGAGGGAGTCAGCGCCAATTGCCCAAATCACCTAACATATTCTATATCTCACACTGATTCCTGCTCTCTCTAGATCTAGAAATTCCATCCTTTCAACGTACAGCTCCTCACTGTCTAGCTGTGGCTGCTGTTGCAAGATCAGACTTACAACTACTACATGTCATTACTTTGTCGAATGGAACTTTCTCTTTCATTTAGTTTTTCTTTCGTCAAGAGACAAATTGTTTGCCCTTGGTCTAGGTCCTTTCCTTACACTCCCCTGTATTTTGCTTTCTTCTGTTGAACTGCAGCATGCGACCGAATGGCATATCAAGCCAAATACAGATTCTCTGTTTCCTCTGTCATCCTTTCTACGGCCCCTCATGGCCCTCAGACTTCTCAAAGCTTTCAAACGAGGGAGGAGATTTGAGGAGAGGGGGGATGCAAAAGGTAGTCACGATTCCCTCTTGGGGGACGCAAATTCAGCGTCTTTTGTGCCCCTCACCCCCTGTACTCTGCCCTTTGTAGGCACCACCACAACTGTCAGATTGCTCTCTTTCTGTTAGGAGGGTCGCAATAACAACTGTGGTGCCTCACATTTCATTTGGCTAGAGTGGCATTGGCCGAAGAATGTGTTTGCCATGTTCTTTTGAGCCATGTATATTTTACACCAATATTCCAATCTGTGGTGTATTGCCGCCTCTCTGCGGCCCCTGGGTGGGTCCAGTATGAACACAGACCACCAGCTGAGATAACAGAGGCAAATGGCAGGGCCTCTAGGTGCTGCCACCTTTTCCTGCTTCAAAAAAGCCCCAATATTGTTAGAGCAGACCACATTCTACAAAAGTCTGCAAATCACCCCCATTGTCACTCCATCCAATGTCAGTCCATCCATCTCCCTACCTCCTCTCTCTCACTGTGTTAAGTTTGGCAGTTCAGCCTCTCCCTTGTGATTTCCTCCAACTCATCCCCTCCTCTCTCCGAAGAGGTCAATGTTTCTTTTCTGGTCTTTTGTAAATACAAAAAAGCGTTGATTGCTCCCATAGCTATGTTGACAAGTTCGCTCATGTAAAACTGTAAAATTGTTTTGTTGTTTCAGTATTCATGACTTCATTAGACAACCTGCACAGACAGCTCAGCACAGAATCCTGCAAACTGCTATAAGTTGTAGTCATCTTTAATATGGGTGTCATTTATGCCATCAAAGGCTGTAACTTGTGTTTCTTGTCTCTAAAATCCAGTGTGCTCGAGTGTAGGATAGTGTTTCTGCAAGCACAGTGGACTGACAGCAAAGTCCTCTGCTGCACATTTAGTAGGCAAAGCCTGCGGCCATAAACATGTAACCTGCGATGTAAGACAGTGGACCTCTGTCTGACCCTAGTACCTTTTAAGATTTAGAGAGAAGGAAAACCTCTCAGCAGATGAAAACTTTTGAACAAATTACCTGTGTTGGAGCTTCTGTTCTGTTGTACCTCATATTTGTTTTTCTGTGCGTGAGGAGTATTGAGGCTTTACACCCCTTCTGTTACAGAGCAGCTGATAGATAAAGTATCGTCTGTCTCCTTCCTTTCCTGTTTCCTGTAACACTATTTTTTTTCTATTTCTGTCTCTTATTTTTGATCACCATTTCTGACAAAATACGCTCGTCCATCGTTCAGAGAATGAAAGATGACTAAAGAAAGGCAAAGAACAGAATCTTAAAAAAAGGTGGAAAGGGAAGGTGTGATACGAGAGACTAGAGGAGGGGAATTCAGGAGGCTTCAAAACACATCCATAGGGAACAGAGAGGAAAAGGGGCCGAGAACAATGAGAGATTGGGGCGATAGGAGGTTGGAATGAGAGGAGGAGGGGAGGCATATTGATCTGTCTGCTCTGTGATTCGCTCTGCTTTTAGCATTGTGATGTGCGGGTGGAGCGAATGCTGTGGTGCTGTGTATTGGATATGCTGTGAAGCACGTGCATACACACACACGCACACAGACACACACACAGACACAAACACACATACACACACACGCACACACACACTTGCCTTCGCTACCAATGCACTAACTGTAGCTGTCACTTTTAATTTGTACCTGCAGTTATGTGAGTGGCCCTCACTACTCCTGCAATACCTGATGGGCTCCTTGTTGTTGAGAATGTACAACATTATACCAACCTTACTAGTTAAATCCACACCTCCTCCTGCATGTTACCTTTCTCTGACCTGGTTGCATTTGGCCAGTATGAATTCAGTGCCAATATCTTGGCACTAATTTAACTAATTTAATTTAAGATTTTGAATGCCTTGAGCCGATTTTGCCCCAATGTCGGCATCTAGAATAATGAAGAAAGTCTGTCCGTTATACAGCATATTAGTGTTAGACAGTTACATAGACTGTTAACTTCTAGGTTTGAAGACTCGTACTTCATTCTGATGCTGTGCGGCAGATGTTGTGGTTGGAGCAACACCTCCCCGTAGTAATCAAGTGATCTAATCATACCTCAGGGCTGTCTTTGTTGGAGTATGTGTCTTTGTAGGAGTGTCAATAATCATTCCTCAAAGAGTTCATTGAACTTCATGTAGAAGACCATTCGCTAGTTGTCAAAGCCCACGAATGTGCCTTCATACATACATGCAATATATCGCAGTATGCTCTGTAGTGCGCCCGAGGGGCCATCTGAATATCAAAGCCGGTGGTTTCACGTAGCTTTCATTGATTATTTCAGGAGGCAGCTCTCCAAGGTTATTGCAATATGTATTGCAATATGTCTTTGTGTGGGCAAATCTCTAGTCAAACTGTAGAGTTATTACCTTGATTTGTTGAGCTGTGACCCTGTTAGGATAGTTGTACCTGTGTTTGAAGGTTTTGTCTGATTTCATCTCACTGTATTCTGAGAGAAGCTCTGTGGTGGCAAAGTCACACATTGGAACGGCTGTAACAGACCATCAGCTCAAAGTTTGTCTGTCTTGCCGGCTTTTCAACACCAATCAGATGTGGATTTTGGCTGTAATGTTAGACTGTCTCACATGAAGACTAAATCAGAAAACAATTAGATGTCAAATGTGTTGTAACTGCAGTGCACTGAGTTCATGACAGTTAAAACTTGTTTCATGATAATGATAGAGTAATGCAGGGACATGTGCTAAATTGGTTCTTAAATGCTGACGACTTTTCAAATGCATCAAACAATTTCAGCGACTGTATGGTACAGCAGTTGAAACAGAAATGCTACAAGTAGGACATACTGTGTGTAGGAGACAAATGCTGTATGTTCTCAGTTGATCTGGACCAAAAGGTGAATGGACAGTCAGATATCATATGATATTGAACAGTCAGACAGATGCACCAGGGGTTGTATACTGGAATTTATGATGTGTTTGACATTGAGAGAATTGATATAAGAATGTCCAGAGCAAAAGCTAGTGTATCTGACGGTCTTGAAGAACCAGGGGCTGTGCTGAGTGGTTGTGGTTGCCATGGATCAAGTGTTGTTTATCTGTACATAGGCTCTTGTATAGCACACCGAGTGTCTATTATTTCCCTTTAGTCTGAAAAGGTGTTTCTATCCTGTCCTCACTAAAGCCATGCTCATTTCTTCACACTTTGTAATTTTTCAGATGATCACCCACCATGGTAAAATACTTGCGTTTGAACTCTGTCTTACTCCTCTGCTACACTTTAAAATTGCTCTACACAGCAAGTCATTCATTTCTTTTTAAAAACACTTCAAAAACAGTTTCACTCTGAAGCCAAATATTTGTATATGGAGTCATGTACGCATATATATTTTTTGTAGAATAGAAATAGAGCCAAGATGTTTCGCTTGTGCCTACAAAGGTTTTTATATAAAGTTGTTATGAGTAGAAACAGGAGGATATCAAGTCACAGTAGGCAAATCATCTGCCCCCTGGACAGATGGACCAATGCATGTCATGACAAACCTGTTTCGTCCTGTTTCCTCCTCTGTGGAATACTGGCCTGGACTTGCCCTTCAAATCTGAGAGTGCCTGGTTATGTTCCCCCCAGTTTTTGAGGGCGTTTGATTAAACTGTGTCTAATGTCCTCCAATCCCACACCCTCTGATGGTGTTTTGCTGTGATCCATTCCCACTGGCACTGAAGGTAATCTGAATGTCTCTGGGAGGCAACCAAATTTCAAACTCAATGGCAGACTTGAGCGTTGCCACAGAAGCGCTTCCTGAATGACTGACTGACAATTTTCAAAATTGATCAGGTATAAAATTTGCTATGCTAACAGGAGTTGGTGAGGGCATCATGGTATAACAAATGATTTTAGCAGAGGAAGCCACGCAAATGGCTTTTGGCAGTCATTCTCAATGACCATTATGATATAATTTATTTTTATTGATCTGTAATAATAATTCTCTGCTGTTTAATCTTTGTAAATCTTTGCACTTATCAAAGTGACAACGTCCGATGTCTTTTCCCTCTCATCGTTACTTTGATCATCCATGATCTCCACCCAAGAATGACTTTCTTGTGCAGTATAACGATAATTTTAGCTCTTCAGTCCAACAAATGAAATTCCTCCTCAGAGCATCATTTTTAGTGTTCGTCTCTATTTTTATTTTTTTGACGTGGGAATCGCGGCAATTCCTCACTCGTGTCAACACTTGTCTTCTCTGTGTAATTGCAGTTTGCTGCGACAGTAGAGGCACTGACCTTTACACAATGGCCGCTCCATACCTGGAAATATGGTCCACAAAATGTACTTCCACTAAAGCCTCTCAAAGGTCAGAGGGCCTCACATACAGAGTGCAGTCGTACTAATTCTCTTCTCTTCTCGACCTCCTTGTTTTTCTACATTCAGACCCTGCTGGGCAACCGTGGATGAAACAAACAAGAAAACAGAACACATCTGATGGAAGGAACAATCTCACTCCTGAGAGCATCTTTGTGCAGTTCTGTTTTAATCAGTGGGAGATGATTTGCTTTTGGCATGCCTTGTTCGTTTTTATCATTCCTCTAATTTCATATTCAGTAATTTATCACCAGTGCACAGTCAAAGCTGCACTATACTGTGCACTACTGCATTGTACCAGGATATTACTCATGGAAAAACAGGATGCCTTTATAGTTTGTCATCTACATTTCACTCAAAATTTGAGATCTGAGATGCTGCGAGAATTTTATGACACCTTGAACTTTGTCTATTTGCCATTGTTATTTCTGTTGAGCTGCAATAGAAGAAAAACTGAATTGAGAGCAAACAGCCATTTGTAGATTCTTCACTGGAAGAAAACTTATTTTAACTACGTTTATTTAGTTGATAGTTTTGGTCTCGATTTGTGTTGATTTTTGTTTTTCTACATAAATTAGCTCAGGTACTCCTGCCATCTCTGTAACTGATGAGATTCATGATGTATGATATAGTTTTAATAAAGCATTAGTAGTCATTTGTTGCAGGTGCTCAGTGTACAGTACATCTTTACTCTTAAATGCTCGTACTCATTATCCTACCAACAAAAATCACAAAGTGTATCAAGGGAGCATGAATGTGAACGTAGAGCGACTTATGCTCATGTGCAAGGCTCGAAAAACAGAAAATTGGACTAAAGCCAATCAATAAATGGTTGGTTATATGTACTAGCTAAAAACTTTCTGCTGTACGTTAAGCACATTTGTTTAACAAGAATGGCCCCACGCTTTCAGTAAAATTTCAATTTCAGGCCATAGAAAATGTACACTCCACTGTTAGTGTCTCGTTTGGGGTTTGTGGCAGGAGTATAAAGCATACTTTCAAAATGACTGATATATTTTGCCCACACTTTTGAAGTTTTAAAGCTTTCTATTTACTCCTCTCCAAGGTCAGATGCCTCTCTTCTCTGTTTCTAGATGGAAAAGGCTACTGGGCCTGGTACCAATCATTTCAAACTCATTTTAGGATTATAAGGTGAGTAAAGGATAATTCTTTTTTCCTGGAGCATCTTGATTTGACCAGAGGTCTAGCTCCAGTGTCCAGATGAGACACTGAATCAGTCGCCGGAGGCAGTTGAAAGAACTTTCGATTCATATGGACAGATTAATGCAGACGTGGAGAAAGAATCGAATGAAACAAGTCGTTTGCCTACAAGTGAGGCAAAGGTGAATTTTATTTACCACCTCAAGAGTAAACAAAAAGTAACAGCAGTAAACTTGATAAAAAGAGGATCAGAGTTTTTGGACTTTTGATGTCGCATGTGCTGTATATTGACAACATGCCTGTTCATGGAGCCCATTGATAGTCTGAAGATTTGTATATTGATCTTTAACTGGCATATGCATGCATTATTTGGTTCTGAGCGTTGGCTGATAAATGAGGAATTGTTCTAAAATAGTGGGGGGGGAACCTGAGACAGGAATTAGGAAACTCCCAAAACCATCAGGACCCTGGGGGACTCACAAAAAGAGATCTGATCACGTCAGTACTTGGCCGGAGCACCACCATTGTACAACAGATGGTCAATGAAATCACTCTGGAACCACGACTCATTCGAGAAGCTGCACATTTGATGTCGATATTGAAATATGCTCAGTGGAAGTAAGAGTCAAAATTCTGGTTGACGTTTATGGCTCTGCTCATTCAAATACCAGAGGTAGCACTGCAGCTTATTAAATGATAAACCCTAATCTCAAGCAACAGCCAGAGCAGTTGGAGGCCATCGACACCCCACAGCAATGCCATACGTCTCTGGGCTGCACTCACCTAGGTCCTGGTCTGTCCTTTGTCCCGTAAGAAAATGAGTGGACCGAGTCGGGCCCCTGATCCAGATCTGTGATATCCAGAAATCACTACGGCCCTCAATTCAGGATTCCCGGATTCACAACTGCCTCGACTGCTCTGGGTGCATAAAATTTTAGAGGCGACGTTGATGCGGGCACTTCTGTGACTTGAGAATTTCCTCTTTGAGACAAACGAAGGTGTGCCTGACTGTGCAATGACATACTCACTTGACTCTATGTAACAAGAATGACTCTCGTGGCACTATTTCCTCTGCCTAGGGGATCTAGAGGCGATAACATCCTTCAGCTAGGCTCTGCTGAGTGCAGAGCTCCAGCTGCTCGCCGTGGTAACTGCAGCATCTTGGTGACAAGGTGTTACACACAAATAGAAACCGCACGCGTGCCGCACACCGCGTGCTTGCACGCGGCCAATCTTAATAAAGAAAATGACATGGGGGCGGAGGGTTGCGTTGGGGGTTTGGTGGAGAACGTGGTCATGCGCTTGTTGCCACGGTAACGGCTGGGCCAGCGAGGGCTCGGCGCCTGGAGGCAGCAGGTTAGAATGGAGGAGTGGAGACGTTCAGAGCATTCAAATGTATCCTGTGCCTGTTGATCCCTCTGTCAAAGCCAATTACTACGCCAACAAGGGCAGGGAAGGGGTTGCTGAGGTAGCTGGTGTGGAGCAGTGCAGAGATACTGAGTGTGTGAGTGTGTTTTTGTGTGTGCACGTGTGTGTGTGTGTGTGTGTGTGTGTGTGTGTGTGTATGTGTGTGTGTGACGGTTTGTGATAGAGAACCGTACGGACATTGAAATATTCAGAGGCGTTATTGGTTTAGAGTTACATTTTGTCTTTTCTATAGCACAGAATAGATCCTCCTTGTTTGAAACCATGCATGCACACACCCTCGCACAACTACATATACATGCCATGAACACTTGCTCAGTGCAGTCTCAAGGGAAATCAGACTCTTGTTGTTACCTCTCTTCTCCATCAGATTATCAGAAACACTGACATCTATTAGCCCGACCCTCCATCTGCCCCACATCAGCCTCTCTGTGTGGAAGTGTGTTTCTGTATGTGAGTGTGCGTCTTGTGTTAAGAGGCCCTCCTCCCTACACTTGCTACACCTCCGATTAAAGACATCCACCTCGAGCGACATTAGACTGATAGCAAAAAGTGAGAGAGCGGCAGGGAGTGGATGAGAAGACATGTGGGAGTGGACAAAGAATGGCAGTCTGGTTAAGCGGGTGAGTGAACATGCGAATGAGAGAGAATGAGAGAGAGAGAGACAAAGAGGGGAGGAGGGGGAGTAAGAGAGAGAGAGAAAGAGACGATTTAATCCATCTGGAGTGGCCAGGGATTAAACCTGTGATTTATCACCGCCTCGCTTCTTCCGCTCTCATTTTCTGTCCTCTCTCATCCTTGTCTTCATTGTCCGTCCGGCGTCTGGGTCTCAGTAATGTGTCGGCTGCTGAGAGGCTTAATGCTGTATAATGTGGCGACTTCCCCTTTATCCACCTGTCACCTCTACTCTTGATGAGATGTGGAGCCTGTAGGGGGAGGTGACATTTTGGTGCAACGGCATGTATGTGTCTTTCTGTGTTAACGTGTGTGTGTGTGTGTGTGTGTGTGTGTGTGTGTGTGTGTGTGTTTGTTTCTGTGTTCTGCTTAATGCAATAACTGGGGCTAACATTTAATCTAGCATATCAACCAATTGAACAGACATACTTAGAATTTCAAATTAGATAATAAATTGTTACTCTGAATGTGACTTAGCAGTCTTTCTCTCAATTCTACAATAAAGAAATAGGTTATCGTACACAAGTAACACAGGACGTTTTGGGTGCAGTGAGTCTGCAGTGCCACAGTACCGGTTCATCTACTAAGGTCTCTACTGATTGTGTTATTAATAATTTTCCTTGAGGTCAGTCAACCAATTTTAATTTGTAATACTACCTATTAAGTTTCATGCTGCAGAGTAGATCAATTCACAAAAATCTGGCCGCTTGGAATAGTTGACCAGCACCTGAACAATGATGAAATGTGAAAATGCTCATTATTTTTTACCACTGTGTAGGACACTCTGCCCAAAAAGGGTTCAGTCAGGGGTTAGGGGTTAGTCTAACTCAGTGTATAAAATGGGCTAAAGTGATGTTATGAAATTTAGGAGTATGATTAGTAGAATTGAGGCTTAAGAGTCAACAATGGCCATTCTGCCTGTCTCACTGTCTTTTCATCTGCAACCACTGTGAATGTGAACATCCTATTCAAATACTAGAAGCTAGACAAAAAGGATGAAAACAAAATGACAGTCTGTCAAAATCTGATCCATGTTGTCGAAGGAGACACGTGTGACAGTTGTCCGCCCTCTGTCCTGGTTAGATATGAGGGAAAAGCCTGGTTGAGCTGCGCCACTGTCTGTGAGTTCCGCTCCTACAGCCACAGACGGGGAAAGTAGCACCCAGCTTGTTAGTGCAAAGACGTCGGCCCTGCTGTCATCCCAGTTACGCTGAGAGTTTTAGGGTGAAGAATGAAGCTTTGCTGCTGGCTGACCTGAAATGGACTTAACCTGCTGAACACTCCTGCCTCTGTTTCTAGTTGGGCCTGTGTTATGCCACTGGCGAGTGTCTGTGCCCTTCTCAACATATGAACCTCAGCCAGCACTTAAATTCATTAAAGTGAGGCACCCCCCTACCCCGTCCTTCTCAGAAGGAGTGGTGGAGGCTGTTATGGCAAAGACAGTGAGTCGAGTAAGTGATATTTTCATTGCCCCATAAGTCAAGTTTATTCTCATTTATTTACGTTTCTGTGGTGATAAAAAGGTTTTATACCAAATTGTAGAAACTACATGGAGACACCGAGTAGCTTTAGAACGCCGCTCTGCCACTTCCTCTGTCTTGAAGAAGTGGCAGAGCGGCTGAATCATTTCACAACCATTGAGATGTCAATAACAGAAGCAACAATATTATAGATGTATGTGATTAGGACATAAAGTTGTACACAGGGTAGGTTTGTGGCTGGAGGGATTCCAGTTCACCTCCTGAGCACTGCTGAGATGCCCTTGAGCAGGGCCACAATCAAAATCACATCTATTTAGATGTGATATTTGCCTACATATGACGCCTCTAACTATTCTCTGACTATGACATGTGTCACTCCATTGGTTAAAATCTTATCCGAATCTCCATGTATTGTAGATATGATTTACTTCAATGCAGCGGTCACACTAAAGGAGTTTTCTTTACTGATGAAAGCACCGAATATATTCCAGTTTAGTTGTGAGGCGACTCCAAAGTGTCTATTTATATTCCACGTGCATATGTTGAGCTAACTATACACATCTCTGATTGGGAGCTGCAGAGTATTCGTGTATGCTCATATTCACACCGTAGCAAATCCCCCCGTGTTACACCACCTGCCAAAAATAATCCCACTTGATTAAGAAAATCAGGTGGTGTTAATGGAACACAGTAACATCAGTGTTAAAGCGTGTGATATGTGTTTTCCTGGAGAGTTCACACTTTTTTCACTGTACCTGCACAGGAGTCTTTTGCATATACCTGGGGTCTCCAACTCAAATTCACAGAGGGCCAAATATGATTGCTGGCGGGCCGCAAGTCATCACAAGGGGATAAGTAGCAGGGGGGGCACCAGGGGTCACCAACCTTTTTGAAGGTGAGGGCGACTTCATTTGTACTCATACAAAGGAGGAGAGTCATATAAAGAGCTACCACTTTGATGCCCTCCTCTGAAATGACAAATTCTCTCAATTTGTGCTTTTTGCTATACATGATTTGTAATGATTGATGATATTTATCTTTATTCAGCGCTTTATTTCTATCAATCTCACTTGCGTACTCCATTTAATAGGAAAAATGTTCCATCACCAGTAGCCACCGTCAAGCCTTTTTAACAAATATGAACTATTTTGCGCCATGTTTCAATTATGTTTCAATTCTATTATGTAATGTCAAAGAAATTTTAAATAAATCTTGTCACATTTTGATCTAATGACTAAATCGACAGCATTTTCTGATAAAATTCAGATAAAAACCAACAGTTGCGCTGTACTGCTGCCTTCCACTGAATTGTGGCACTGGAGGCTAAACCTGCACCTTGCCAGATCTCAGTCCAGCTGATCGGTCAAATTACGGAAGATAACATCGGTTCCGTTTCCCTCGTTTTGAAGTACAGTGTTAGCAACTATAATCATTGCTTCTTTGACAACTTCTCCATCTGAAACCGCCCCCTTCTTCTTGATCAGAAGTATGTAGCTCTGAACCAGGCTTCGGTTGCTTTTTGTGACCGTTTCACTGACCTTGTGAGAAAAGACTACTGCTTACCCAAAGCTGCCTTAAATTAAGCTCGACGGCTTTTTCTGCTCGTAGTGACGTCACCACAGCCGCTCCACAAGTGAGACACACCTAGGTGTCTTTCACAGTTGTAAAAAAGAGCTCCTCCTCCAAATTGTTGAGAAAGTGATGAGTTTTCTCTCTCTTCTCAGCCATTTTTTGGGGTAATGAGCTGCATTCAGCACCCATCTTCACTGCATCCCTGCTAGTTTACTCTACAATCCCACTGGACACAACTGGGCTGATTTACAGCCGGCAATGGGAACCAAGCTCCTGCTCTGGTCACACAGAGACTGTACAAACCTTAGTAGGGGACCATGGACTCCATACTCCCCGAGCAACCTCTGCAGAGCCCCACGAGTGACGCTATCGAATTCCTTTCCAAGTCCACAAAGTAGATGTGGACTGGTTGGGCAAACTCCCATGATCCCACCAGCACTCTGCGTAGAGTGTAGAGCTGGTCCAGTGTTCCACGGCCAGGAGGGAGCCCGCATTGTTCCTCTCGGATCTGAGATTCAACTATTGGCTGGATGCTGCTCCCCAGTGCCTTGGAATGGACTTTCCTGGGGAGGAGTGTGATTTCTCTGTAATTAGAACACACTTTGCGGTCCCGTTTCTTAAACCAAGGGACTACAACCCTGGTCTGCCAGTCCAGGGGCACTGTCCCTGACTGCCATGCAATGTTGCAGAGGCGTGTCAGCCATGACAGCCCTGTAACATCCAGAGACTTGAGATACTCAGGGCGGATCTCGTCCACCCCCAGCGCCTTGTTGCCATGAAGCTTTTTAACCACCTCTGTGACTTCAGCTTGGATGATGAACAAATCCACCCCTGGGTCCCCAGCCTCTGCTTCGTCAGTGGAAGACATACCAATGAGATTGAGGGGATCCTTGAACTATTCCCGCCACCGCCCGACCACATCCTCAGTTGAGGTCAGTAGCTCCCCGCCTCCACTGTAAACAGTGTTGGTAGGGTACTGCCCTCCCTTCCTGAGGTGCCAGAGGATTTTCTAGAACCTCCTCGAGGCCGACTGATACCCCTCCTCCATGGCGTCCCCAACTCCTCCCAGACCCGAGTTTTTGCTTTCGAAACAGCCCGGGCTGCCGCACTTTTGGCCTGCCACTACCTCTCAGCTGAGCCTAGTAGGCCTTCTGCAGCTTGACGGCATCCCTGACATACAGTGTCCATCACTGGGTTGAGTGATTGGGGCCACACAGGCATCCGCAGTCTTATGGCCATAGCTTCTAGTCGCTGCTTCAACAATGGAGATGGAAAACACGCTCTACCTAGACCTCATGTCTCCAGCCTCCCTCAGGATCTGGTTGGGGGCTATAAGTAAGCCCCCAATGTGCTCAGAATCCGAATGAGAAAAGCTTCATTTGTGTGCAAAGGGGAATTTATGGATCCTGAAAATGAAAAGTGTGTTTGTCATGCTGTGTGTCATACAGCAAGCCTTTATTCTATTTTGTCACAGGCAGATGCTACATTCTACATGAGAACTCTATGATTCTTCTTCTTTTGGCTGGGTCGCCAAAGCTGATCATCATTCTCCACCTTCTTCTGCCCCTTCAATCAACAACTGAAACACCTATTGCCCTACATCCATTTACTTTCTCCTTGGTTCATCTTCAACATCCTCTATCCAACATCTGTCCCTCCCTCCTCTGCACAAGACAATGTCAATTTTGCCTCCTTGACCTAATCTCCGAACTGCTCCACCTCAGTTGTCCCTCTGATATGCTTTACACAGTGCAACTCCTTCTTACCTCCTCTGTGCTTCTCTATCTGTTACTTCTCCTGTCTGTCTCAAACCTGCTCCACCCTGTATTCTTTCACTGCCACACCTTCGTGCTCTTGACGCACCTACATCTCATTCACAAAAACCCATCCACTCTACCTCAGCCAATCATTCATTTGCTTGCCACTCTGCTGTACCACTCTCAAATCCAAGCTCCACACACACCAGTTCCTAGATCAGCAGCACTTTGTCTTTCACTGACCACCCGATTCGGTGTCGACCGTGCCTGCATTGACCCAAGGCAAACTGACCTTGCCTTCTGTCCCTGACTCCAAGCCATCGACCTGTAAGTCCCAACTGTGCCGGTTAAGTGGTCCCTTGTCTGCCCTCTACGCCGTCTCTGCTCACGCTCCTCCGTGGTACCGCATAGTCCAGCAAAAGCCCTGCCCTTGTGTTTCGGCAAAGTGGTTTAGAGACATGGCCATTTCAGTAGTACTGCTTCCTTAAGTGTTCAATAAAGACTTGGGTTAATATATCTTCGTGCTTAGGTGTCAGTGGGTCTCCCTCTTGGCATAAAGCCATATTGCTGATCACTAATCATATATCATACCTACTGTCCCAGCCTATCTTCAACAGCTTTCTCACATATCCTCATCAGCTTTTTGTACCACGATTCCTGTAGAAGAGGGTGTCTCCTTTCGCTGAGGTCTTGTACCGTTTTCTAAGCATTGGCGGCCAGATGCTCAGGACCATGCCCAGGGCCTTTTCAGGTACTTCCTGAGCTTGTTGACGTTACCTGCCAATCTAAGTTGAGCACCTGTTATCCATTGTACCCAAATAAGATAGCACTTAAATTCTGTTGGTTTCTCTGATTGTCTGTTTTTCGTATCAATTCTGTGTCTGCCTGCCAGTTTTTGACCTTGCCGGGCTCTGGATCCTACATTTTGCCCAATGTGACATGGTCGCAGGAATTTTTTACTGTCTGCCTGTTGTTGAGCTTGCCTGTCCCTGGATACCCCTCTCTCTCATCAGTTTAACTGTACTCCCCAAGGGGAGTACTAGGCATCTGGTAAATCCTCATGACTTCCCAAAGCTTGACCTAACACCCTCCTGAATTCCTGACATCAGTGCTCCTCCCCCATTTCTCACTATTAAATCCTTGGCTCTGCCTTCACTTGCCTCATCTTTCTAGTGAATAAGGTCATCCTACACACCAATCACTGCTGCCTTACCTCACTCTCCCCTGGCACCACATTCCAATTGCTGACCTCCCTAAGATTGGAGGTCCATACAGCACATAATCTATTTGTGTCCATCTTCCTTCTGTCCCTTACAGGTCTCTCTGAGTCCCAAGGCCTAACACTATATTCATCACCCACAACCTCATCCCCTCTGTTCCCCTCTCAGACATGCCCACTGAGGTCTGCTCTTGTCTTTGTGACACTCTCTACAACTTTATCAGTGTCACTTCAGAAACCCTCTTCGTCTTCAGACATGCATCCAACCTGATGGGCATATACGCTGACAACATTCAACATTACACCTTCTATTTCCTACCTCAAGCTCTTGAACCTGTCACGACTTTCCGCACCTCTATGATAAGAGTGTTCAAGATGTTGTGAGTTGTTGGGGGGGTCTTTATGACGGTCTGAGCGATCTCACTCATGAATTATCAGCGGTGGGAGCACCAGCGCCAGTCTATCAGCCGTCTGTCAGCTGTCGTACGCGAACTGTGTAGGGCAGTTGCAGGCCACATGACATCGGGCTGCGGGCCACATTGGACTTTGGACATCCCCGATCAACCTAAAGTAGAACAGTATACAACAACGTAGCAGACACAAGCCAAATTTACCCAGACTTTAGATCAGCACAAAAGCCACAATACAAAAGGAAGCAACCCTCTTGTTGCTCGTTTCAATCAACCTATTCTACCCAAATAAAAACAGATGCTGGTGGTGTGCAGCTGAATTTACCTTTTTTTAGGACAGTGTATGCTATTTGGATCAGAAGGTTTTCGCTTTCTTGTATTAAAGTATCAATAAAAGTGACCTATCATGATCAGTATCATGATCAGATGTAGCCTTTGATTCATCTGCGATAAAGCCAGACAACTTGACTGGAGCATATTCCACCCAAACTGAAAAGAACAAAGCAAAGGTAACCCACTGCAGGAGAAAGATACATAAGCATCGACATTAGCCTTAGAAATGGGTCTTTTTTGTTTTTCCAGACACTGTTTTGAAGCTTCTTCCATGTTTCATATTATGACATCCAACATGAAAGCTGTAATCTTAATGGTTGAAGATTTTGTACACCATTCCAAATGTTGGAAAGGTTAGCAGTCATTTGTTCCCCTCTGTCTCTGTTCAACAAAAAACACTTCGGCCCATCAATTTAGCACTATGTACAGTGACCCTGCAGAGAGAAATAATTGAATGTCAGTTGTCTTAATATGATAATAGTGGCAAAACATCAAAATAGAAGTGAAAGAGGAAAGAAAAGTAGGGAAAAACTGAGGTTTGTGTTTTGGTGGAACAAATGGGTTCTGACAGCTGACTTGGACTTCGGGAAGAACAAGACAATCGCAACATGATGCCACTCAGCTGGTGTCAAATGTGGCTCGGTTCTCTGATGTTTAACACTAGAATTTCTACAGTGGTGAAGATTTGCACTTTTAATTGAAACAAGCCAGTTGTCTGTTCAAACCTCCATCGATGGACAAGGGAAAAAAATCTGAGATTTAACTCATGGAGATGCTGACTTATTCTGGGTCGAGAAGAGCTAATTTTGTTGACACACGTTAATCGCCGTCCTTCCAAATGAGCCACACAAAATGAAGTAGAATCTTTTCTCTGAAAGACTGAAACACTGAAATATCACCAGCAACAACAATTTGCGAAGACATAAATACAAGTGTGTTGATGTTCAATCTGAGCTTGCTAGACCCCATACATGAAGCTGACGTGACAGAAATGAGTGCAATGAGTGAAATGTGTTTTCCACATGCATGTTAAGAAATGATAGGGATTTCCTTGAGGTGGATCTTAATTAACCTGTAGTCTATTACATAAATCATATTTTCTTCCTCCTTACCTCTTTTTCCTTCTGGCATGTTGCCACAGCAACCCCTTGTTAAGCGAGGTTTTGATAACAACCAACCCAATTAAGCTGAGAGGAATCGCAAGGCCAAAGGGAGCATGTCAGACTGGCTCCTTCTAAAATGTGTGTTTTCTCGAAAGATTATTCTCCTAATTTGTCTTCATTAAGCATATGTGGGAAGTTGTCTGAGTAGAAGCTAACATGATGAACTCCGACTAGACCGAGGTAATAAGACATTTTTGCATATGGGAATTTTTGTTGTATATAAGACAAATACAGCAAGACAATATTTCACATTTAACATGATCAAAACACACAAAAACACATCCGCAGTCAGCTCCCACCACTCAATCCTGTCACACATGCTTTTCATAGACACACAAATAGACCCTCATGCATCGTCACGCATTAAAACCAACAGTAAAAAGGATTTGGACTTTTAGATTAATCGGAGAGAAAAGCCTGTTTTTTTTTTTTTTTTTTGGTTTTGTTTTTTATCCCCCTTGTGGTATTGTGTCAAGTGGTTGTCTGCCAATCAGTGGACCTGGGGGAGAGACAGCAGCACACTCTGTTATACATCATTAGGAAGGGTTTGGTTAGTGCGCTGTGGATATAGCACTATAAAAAATGCAGTCTTGTTATAACTGGGTAAATAATGACATGTCCAGGGGGCAGACTGGGGGAACATGAGATATGCTCCCAGCAAATAAATATATGTTTTGGCTCCTGGCTCCTTTTTAATAATGGATTTTGTAGCGCACAGGTAAACAGAGAGCGTATTCTGCTGTCCGAACCACTGAATTGATCGCATCAAATAAGACATGGGATTTCCCTGTACAGATAAATAATCTGCTCTGAAGTACAAAAGCCATTCAAGGTGCATTCAAGCTGAATGTGACTATAAAATAACTCAAATTCTTTACTACTATCGACTATATACTGTATAATCTAGTACTGTACATTGGATTGCCACCACTCATGCTTTTATCACAGATTTGTGACACTCTGCAGTGCTTTTGGGTGAAAGAGAACACAGTAGTCCAGTTTTCGATTTTGTTCTCCCTCAACACCGTTATGGAAATATGACCAGCCCTCACGCAGCCCTTTTGTTTCATGCACACAGGCAACTGTGACTGCTTTTCTCTACTGCACAATACTGGAGGAGCTTGTCACACACAGCTTTCACTTTCACACCTGTGGACTGTATCAAAGCTGTCTGTTCACCTTTGACGTGTTGAAGGGAGACACCCTCTAGGACCTCTGCCTCTACCTACACCATTAAGGTAACAAGGAGACCATGTCCAGCTATGGGAAACTTCTCTTCCTCTTCCTCCCCCTCCTCCTTCATCGCTTTGCTAACATACCTCTCCCTCATCTGGGTACTGACCCCTATCAATCATCACTGGGAACCAACTGTTACATCTCAGACTGGGGAGGAACAAGGACACAACATATAGGCTCAAAATAAGGGTTGACCACAAAATCTCGACCGAATCTATTCAGTCGTTTTAGTTTTTAGTTTTTTATTTTTAATTTGTAAGAGTAGTGTTGGCGACTGAGAGGGCATGGCCAAAACAACAACCAGAAGGACTCTCATTGAAGAAAACTAACCTGTCCCAAATAAGCCAAATAAATGACAGTCTTCTTATCCTCCCTATCCATAAAAACAGGGGAAAACAATAAACAGCTTCCCTCCCCTACAGCTACGTGGCATTTACTAATTGTTCGCTCGATATGAACACCACATACGAAAGTTGGTAAAAACACAGATTCTCAACTCGTAACTGCAACCCGCTCCAAACGAGAGCTAGAGCACAAGAGAGCGCGGGCCGGCGAGCAGGAGTAACTAAGAGCCAACAAAAGGGCGATGATCTGCCTTTAAGCAGCGGTGTGAGCCAATCACGCCTCACCAACTGTTCTGGAAAAGGAGAAAGCACAAACACCATCGTACGACACCATCCTGTGCCCAGGAGGACACACAACATATTGGTGCTCCCTGAGATTTTCTCAAAATGACAGGGAGTCATAACACTGACCCCGACAAATCTTCGATGCAGGTCTTGTGTTAAAGGACTCTAAGAATTCAATTGAGAAAAAAGATTGCAGATTGTTGTTTAAAAGAATTGATTAGAAAAAGGACTCAACAAATATTGCGGTGAAGATAACACAGTTTAACTTAACATTTGCCACTCGAAGGAGGAAAGCATGAAATCAACATCCTATACAGGCAGCTCCTTCATATTGTTTGAATTGTCTCTTTCTGTATCCATAAACAACAATAACAAAAAATAAAACTACAAACTGCACAACATCAGAAAAGTGCACCAGCAACTAAACAACACAAACAAAATACAGTACACGCACAACTTTTACTTTTACGACTTTTACTTTTACAACTTTTACTGATTGAAAAGATTCCAGATTGACAAAATCTATATTTGTGTTAGTCTGGTGTTAGTGCGTGCACCTGTGCTTTTCTGATACTTTGCCAAATAGCTGCTGTGATAATCCTCATGTACTGCAGGGGTCACTGCTGTTGATGTGATGTTAAGTGTAAACAACATGCTGTCCCATCTCTGATCGCCTCCCAGGCCCACTTAGGCCTCAATGTAAATGAAGGTGCTTTTGCATTTGTTCACACTGGTGTGGAGCAGGTGAGTGTTATTTAATGAAATCAATATATGAAGTAGCACTGAGAGTCTGGTGACGTGAGTGCACAAAAAACTCAATTACAGCACTGCATCTCCAGATCACTAGTGGAAAGTCATGCACGTTTCCCCATTTTGATGAGCTCATTCACTGTATCTACTCATTTTCCCTCAGAGGAAAAACTGACTATGATCAATGCAGAGCAAAGCTTTGTGAGGGGGGAGGCAGAAACACATACACACACACACAGAGACACACACACACACACGAAAAGTGGGACAGTAGATGGCAGCCTTGTCCTCAGAGTTTACAGCTTGGAGATACACACTCATGGTACGTGCACACACACATTTCCTGAGTCTTGGTAACCGAAAGCACACTGCTTACGGAGCTTTTATAATTTTATGAGCTTTCTCACTTTGAAAGGGTCAAAATTCATCCTGTCCTTAGAGGACATGATGAATTATTATTGAGTTATTATCCAACTGTGATGTGCCAGTGCACACAGAGCCTCAAAGTGTCTTAAGATCATTTGTTGCACAAGGCTAAAAAATTGACTAAACTGATTTTTAATTCAACAAGTTAGCGTGTCCTTTAATGCTTTGGGATTACTGAGGAAAACATCCTCCTCATCTCCAGATACATCAGTAGGGGATTATTACAGTTTTACATGGGATGCAATTTTTGAACTCATCTTATTAGTATTTACTAAACAAGCACAGAAATGATTCTAACAGAGGAGGAGCAGAGGAGAGGAAGCAGGGAAGTGATTGATGAGAAATGGAGAAGAGGATGGGAAATGGAGAAGATAGGACAGCAGACGGATGTAGAGGTGACAATCGGACAGCAGAGGATGAAATGATACAGGAGGAAGTGAGGAAAATAGAAATATTTAGGAAATGGGGCAGAGAGGAAAGGAGAGTAAGTGTTGGGAGAAAAAAATGAACATGCAGAGAAGCTTGAATCGTGCAGGGAGGGGAGAAGAGAGGAGAGGAGAGGGGAGGAGAGGAAAGGAAATGTAAGGAGAGAAAAGGTAAGGAAAGGACAGGGCAGGAATTTGTGGAGAAGTGGAAAGGGAGTAAGGAGGACAGCTAGAGTAGATGTGATGACGAGATAGCAATGCTCCATTAATCTTTTTGTCACACGTACAC
>OMPJ01015156.1:0-15249 GCA_900312935.1 Carapus acus | reverse complement strand
AAACCTGTGAGTAGCTGCATGTCAGCTCAAGTTTGCACCCATCCATGTGTTTGTGAGATCTTGAAACAGTGTGTTTGATTATCTTAGATGACTTGAGACATTTATGTTGCCTCAGTCACATCACTATGTATATATCTATCTATCTATCTATCTATCTATCTATCTATCTATCTATCTATCTATCTATCTATCTATCTATCTGTCTGTCTGTCTGTCTGTCTGTCTGTCGGTCGGTCGGTCGGTCGGTCGGTCGGTCGGTCGGTCTACAGATGGAGATGTATATTTTACTATTACTATATATACTTTATTACTATATATACTGTTTTGAAAGGCTGCTAAAGTTTCTGATTATTCCTGACGTTACACATGTGTACATGCAGTGCCGAATAAGAGTGTTAGAATCATAGGCACAACAAAGTTCACCACAACTACCAAAGCATAGAATCTCATATACTTTTCAACTTTTTTCATCTCTAAACAGAACTATTATAGTGATGGCCAATGCCATATTAAGGTAAAAAGTTTAACTGTTGAAATACAGAAATGTGCAGATAGAATATAATTTATGCGATACTACAGATACTTCACATGGGAGGCTGGCATTAACCTCTTAATTTAGCCTCCATTTAATTTCGTTTATTTCTGACACTCTACTCCCATTTTAAGACCACTGTTCGGTTTTGACCATGGGGAAAAGAATAAAAGCAGACGACATGCTAATCTATCCAAATTTCCGCGTCAGACTGCGAACCAGTGAGCTACATCCTTGCTTGGGCATTTATGCTTTCAATTACAATTACAAGTACAAATGTATAATCAACAATATTGCACCACATCCAGCACACCAATTAATGGAAACTTAATTTGAGGCAATAGAGCTGCCACCTTATCCTGGTTGAGAGGTTTGAGTGATCCTGACAGCTAAGTCCCATGGTTTGACCCGGTAGGGAGCGGCTCCAGGCTGGCATCGCCAGGGCCCCACCCTGAAGCCATGCCCGGGGTTGGGGCTCGACAGCGAGCGCAAAGTGGCCGACTCTTCGCCCACGGGGCTCGGCCGTGCTTAGCCCAAACAGACAATGTGGGCCCACCCTCCCGTAGGCTCACCTCCTGCAGGAGGGGCCATAAGAGGCTGATGCATTGTGGTCTGGGTAGCGATCAACAAGAGGAGCCTCTGCGACCCATTTCTAATCAGCAAGCTTTTTGGACACGGAATGTTGGTAAGGACATTGCCTCCTTAGTTTAGTAAAGCAGGTGGCTAAGCATGTTACATTTCAGATAAATCATTTCCCACACTGGTTGCTTCTCACAATGAGCACTCCAGGACAGAGTCCTTGGCACAGAGCGCGAGAAACTCCTTGTATAAAAAGGTACAGACTGTTTGCCACAGGGCATGAAAAACTCCCCAAGACTCCCACGAGAATCACAGATAAGGTGTTTGAATTATGTGAATAAGCAATAAATGAATACATATGAAAAGAAGCTTATTCCAACAACAGGTCTCTCACTGTTGTTTCGGCATATGGGCCAAACAGCAGTCCTCGGCGGGGATACTAGATTGTACCCCATCTGGGGACTCCATCATTCAACTGAGGGACTTCAACGCCCATGTGGGCAATGACAGTAGTGCCTGGAGGGGTGTGATCAATGTTCCCTCTTAGCTGCGCGCTTGCACAATCGTGCACGTCATTATCATCGCAGCGCATGGCTTAGCGTGTCGCTAACAGTGCGGCGGAGGTCAGAGAGGTGAGATAGAGTAAATGCTGCACAGGGAGTTTGTGAGTTTGCTCAGACACGTGAAAAATCAGCGAGAACATTGGGTGTGATTGGGATAAACGGCCATCCTGATGTGAACCCGAGAGTGGTTTTGTTATTGGACTTCTGTTCTTGTCACAGGTTGTCAATAACAAACAACATGTTTGAACATAAAGGAGTCCATCAGTGCACCAGGACATCCCAGGCTGGAGGTCAACGATCGATTTTATCATCTGATCTCCAGCCGCATGTCACTCAAGTGAAGAGAGGGGCTGAGCGGTCAACCAATCACCACCTGGTGGTGAGTTGGATCCGCTGGCTGAGGAGGAAGCCGGACTGACCCGGCAGGCCCAAACACATTGTGAGGGTCTGCTGGGAACGTCTGACAGAGCCCTCCATCAGGGGGATCTTCAACTCCCACCTCCAGGAGAACTTCCTGAGGGATCCAGAGGGAGGCTGGAGACATGTAGTCCGAGTGAACCATGTTTCCACCTCCATTGTTGAAGCAGCAGCCCAAAGCTGTGGCTGCAAAGCAGTAGTAGCCTGTTGCGGCAGCAGTCCCCGAAAGCAGTGGTGAACTGCGGAAGTGAGGGATGCCGTCAAGATGAAGAAGCAGGCTTACCAGGCGCACCTGGCTTGTGAGTCTCCTGAGGCAGCTGCTAGGTACCGGCAGATCAAGCGAGCGGCAGCCCGCTCTTGGGTCTGGGAGGGGTTTGGAGAGGCCATGGAGGAGGACTATTGGTTGGCCTCGAGGAGGTTCTGGCAAACTGTCTGGCGCCTCAGGAAGGGAAAGCAGTAGCCTTCCAACACTGTTTACAGTAGAGGTGGGGAGCTGCTGACCTCAACTGAGGATGTGGTCTGGCGGTGGCGGGAATACTTCCCCTCAATCCCACTGGCAGATCTTCCTCAGAGGAAGCAGAGCCTGGGGACCCAGAGGTGAACTTGTTCGCTACCTAAGCTGAAGTCACAGAGGTGGTTAATAAGCTCCACCATGGCAAGGTGCCGGGGATGGGCGAGATCCGACCTGAGTAGTTTGAGGTTAAAAGCACCTCATTCCACAAGCTGTATTTCTAGTCTTTCACCTGTGCAAGGTCCAGACGTTGATTTTCCTCCTTCTTCTCCATCTCCCAAATTGCTCTGATTTATCATTTGTGAACACTACACCACTTGAATTTAACCACTGTATCGAGTTTCTTGTTAGTTCACTTTTCTCTTTCACTCTGTATTTTCTCTCTTTTGGTTCTCTCCTTTCAAATTTTTATATTGAACTCTGTAGCACAAGTTTGTTTGGTCAACATTGATCACATTGCTTCTGAAATCACGTGTAAAGAAACAATTTCTTTACTGCTACAGGGAGATGAGGATAAGGGCAGTGATAGTAACTCATGGGCTAGCATGGGCAATCCCAGATGAGTTGACCAAAAACTCGAAGTACAAAATGGCAGCCTGTCGGGTGTTTTCACAGCTGAAAAGAGGGGTAAGTGCCCTGGATGCTGTTGAGTTAGCTGTGCGATAATGGAAGATAACCCTGTGTTTGATGCAGGTACTCAGATTTTCATAAACCTTTAATTTCTTTACCCCATAAGAACCTGCTGTCGCTAAAGATTGAAGTGATCAGTGTGGGGTTCAATTACTAAGGCTCATCCAGTTTCCCAACATTCATGTCAGCACAGCATTTTCTATGAAGTTTTAGCTTTTGGGGTTTATTTTGAAAATGTGAACTGAATGCAGTGGCTTTGAAGAAAATGTTTAATACGTAAGTTGATACGACTACTGTTTCCTGCTCAATAGCCTCCAAACTCAGCAAACTCCTCCTTAATTCCTTACCTCCTTTTTTTGAGCTGGTTTGTTTGAACTGCATGATCAAAACTGTATCAAAACTAATTCTTTACAACTCTCAAGTTAAATTACAGTCAGTGAAATCATAATGGTCAGGAAACTTCATGCAAAACGGTACTGCATTATAGGGCATGGATCAGTGCTGAATTCCAATGGAGAGGTGGAGAGGTGGAGCTTGATGCCATAATTATGGATGTAATGATTGTGATTATGGATGGATGGCTATGTCTATGTCTATGCAAGATCCTCTAGTCGAAGCCACTTCACTCATGTGTAAAAAAAAAACAATTAGTCATAAGTTGGCACATGCAAAATCTTCAGAATTCGATAGTTGCAAGAAATACAAAAGAATTTTGCATCATATGACATGAAAATACCTGTGTATGTGAACAAAAACCTCAAAAAACAAATATGTTGCTTAGTACAAAAAGTTGACCTGATTTGGCAAAAAACATTGTCATTTTTGTCTTCAGCAGATGAAAATTATCCTTATGCAGCTAAAAAAACGTAAATTTGATGTTGACCTGACATCTAAAGTGACATTGTCACTTTAGATAAGGAATCAACATATCATCTGAATAAAGGACAAAAATGTACGTGTTGTGGTCTCCGTGCATCTCCCTTGACATGTTTGCTCACTTACTAGACGGACCACATCATGTTGGCAGGCAGAGGTGCAAACCTGTTTGAGAGGGCATTGGTATGGCTACAGTGCCCTCTGATGAGCTGGTGAGGGTGAACGAGTCGTTCAATTCTCAATGGTATGTACATGCAGTATTACTTGATATTGTTTTTCAATTATATACTGCCAACTTTTGCCCGCATATTGATCGCATCAAGGTATTTCTGTGTTAAAATGTGACGTTGTGAAAATACTATGTGAAGTTAAATGAAGTGTAGACATAATTCAAAAAATAAAGATGCAATTTTCTTTTTTAAAGTGTTGTGAAGAGTAGACAAAATTCAAAAAATAAAGATGCAATTTTCTTTTTTTAAATGTGTTACGTTTGGATATTAATGTCATTCTCCAGAGAGCATTCAGTATGTACGGGTGCAATAGACAAGGGAAATGTCAGTTCACAGGAAATGACAATAATATTCATGCTTAATAGGAAAATGTATTATCTACATGTTGTTGACACTGAATAAAGGATTGTTTTGCCTGGGATTTCTTATAGTTCCCACGATACCATAGGAGCAGTGGCTGTTGACTGTAATGGTGATGTTGCTTGTGCTACATCGACTTGAGGAATAAAATGCCTGGCAGGGTAGGGGATACCCCAATCATGTTTTCATTTGCTTGCAATATGTTTAGTGGGTGGTGATGTGTGGTACATGGGATTTGCACATTTAAGGAAAACTTGGAATAGGAGGAAACTTTGTGGTCCATCATGGTCATATGTGTATCAGGCATGTGGGAGCCAATCCACAACTTAACTTGACAAAATTGTAAAGTTTAAACTGTGAAAAACTGTGCAAAACACGGACTTTTTACTCTCAATCGCGTGTAAATTCGGCCACAGACCGATTATCCAATCAGCACGCAGATGCCGAGGGTCTCATGGTACCTCCTGCCTGCGCTTCTTCTACTCAAATCTACGCAGTGTGGCACTATGTGTTCCGAATTAAACGGGGGGACCTCTAGTGGAAAATTAAAGAATTGCATTTTTCATTTAAAATTATCTCCTTTCAATGTCAAAATTCATCCTCCGGGCCGGATTGGGGATCGTTGCAGGCCGGATTCGGCCTGTGGGCCGTATGTTTGATACCCCTATATATTTGGGTCCATTCGCCAGACATTGATGGCAAAGGGGTTAACATAGCACAGAAAACTTAATCCCTATTTTTGGCTGAAGGTTCATATCGTATGTAGAGTCTGAACATTTTAAAATGTGGCATCATTTGCATTTTGCATCCTGTACATAATGGAATGTGTCTTGGTTAAATGTGTGTTTTTCGCTTTCTGGTTTGCTTTTCCATCTCACAGGAAAAGCTATTTCAGATGCTGC
Source organism: Carapus acus (assembly GCA_900312935.1). Lineage (NCBI taxonomy): Eukaryota > Metazoa > Chordata > Actinopteri > Ophidiiformes > Carapidae > Carapus > Carapus acus. The sequence continues at coordinate 9,649 of OMPJ01015156.1, read as the reverse complement.
AGAGATTTGTTTGCAGTATATGCAAGAGCGTGTCCATGGTGCAGGGGGTGCAATAGTAACCTCTCCATCAGAGGAGTGGGATGCCCGTCATCACTGAACGAATGGTCTGGGCCGCAATTGAGGACGACCCTTTATCCTATGGATAGGAATCAAATGAGAGACGTAAAGAGCAATTACTTCTGTACTTGTTGTGACAGGAATCAGGAATCAGGAATCATTTATTGTCATTTGAATTGAATTGTGTAACGAAACCAAGGTGCCTGCATTCCAGTGTAAATATTTCAAATAGAGAAAGAAGGAGAGGAAAGAAGAAAGAGAGTTTCTATATACACAAAATATAAAGATAATATAAGAAAATATAACAGATAATATAAGAAAATATAACAGAGGTAATATACAGAACTGATAAACATTGAAAAGTTGAATAGTATGCAAATATAGCTTGGCTTATAGTTTGATATATTTTTCAAATGTATTGAAGCTTTTATCCATTAAAACACCTCACTACAACACCATCTTCCAGCTCTCCAAAGCCATCGATATTGAATTTAAAAAAAAGAAAGTGGGACTAGTGGGGACTCTCTAAAACAATGATCCGCAGGCCCCGGGCCGCAGACCGGTACCGGTCCTTGGGTCAACAGGTACCGGTCCGCAGGGAGGAGACACAGATCCTAAAACTATTTCCGTCTTATTTACGATCTGATTCTGGACGATGTTTTATTTTGGACGTTGGCCGGATCCTCTGCATCACATATTCACGACTGACACTGATGGTACGACTGATTGACTCGTGTTAAGGTGCTTGCCTCGGTCCCCTATGTTACTTCATATCTGCCTCTGGTCCCGAACCATGGTACGAAACCGCTGAGTGCGCTAGCTTTTAGGTTGCCAAGCCAGTGCGTTCAGCGGTAACAAGCCGCCCGTCTATCCCCCCCCGGGTACCCCCACTCCGCGACCCGGCTCTTTTTCCCCCTCCGCACTGTCCACAACTGTACGGGAAATAATAAGGACCCTCATCTGTGAGAACACGCACCTCGGACGACTCATTTAGCCGCGCTGCGACACTTTTCAGCGGGCGAATCAGAGACATCTGGCGCCGTTACCGGGGAAACCACAGCAACAGCAAACGGCTACGCTAATTTTCACTAACTATCCATAACACTTGGCCGGTCCGTGAAAATATCTTCTGACACGGAACCGGTCCGTGGCGCGGTGAACGTTGGGGACCACTGCTCTAAAAGATTTGATGGTGAAGTGGAGATCTCAAGAAATGATTTATGTAATGATGTCAATCAATGTTAATTTCAGAGATGCAGTGAGCAGGCAGCAGAACTTAACCAGACTTTTTTTCTGAAGATAATAAAAGCAACCGTGTCACGAATGTTATTCTATGTAGCGTTTATTTTTAGTTTTCGATAATGAAGATTTTTTTCATTTCAATAGCAACAGTAATAAGAACAGAGAACAGGCTATAACCATAGCAACAAATGGTTTACTGGTCAATCAAAGTTCTACATCCCCCAAATCACGGGCCAAGCCTCAGTTTTGAGGATGAGTGTGATCGGTGTTCTGATACTGCATCTAACCTCCATATCTTTTGTGTTTTTGACAACAGTGGTATTGGATTAATCAAAAGCTGATGTACAGTATATGCAACAATATCACCAAAAATTGTAAATTAACAAAGTGGAGTGGTGTTACGATTAAGTCAGGTGTCTATAATCACTGGTGAATTAAGGTCAATGTCGCACATCACACGCAGAACAAAACGACAGTGGGTCAACATACAATGTATGCAGCTTTGTCAGTGTTTCCAGTACACGGGTGAGATTAATTAGAAACCAGAAATTGCTTGAAATTCTTCTCACCTTTCAAAGAACCGTTGGACACACTGTATACTGTGGACTCTGTAGCTTGGCCAAAGACACTTAGATTTGTGAAAATTACTTTTGCAACTTGTATACTCAGTCCCTTCAACCCCTAACCACCTGGACAGGCCACGGAACTCATTGGGAAGGGTTTCCCCGTGGTCTGTATCAAATTCTTAAAAAATTGAGGTACCTTGAGCGATTTCAAGATTGAGTGAAATAAAAGTACAACTGCTGACATGAGGCCACCATATCAAGCAGAAGTTCGATTGCTGAAAAAAGAGATGCAATTTTCACAATTATAGTAGTAAACGCTCATAGTAAATGCTGCCCAATGACCACGTCACAACAGAGGCACGTTGTCCTACCTGAGATGCGCCCCGTCCATTAGTCATTCAAATTCACATGATAATCGAAAAGACGTCCTTTTCGCCTAATTTGACCACAATCTAAAACGTCTAAACTGCGTTTGTTGTCAACCTAAATGCGAAATGTAATATTTACCCCGAAAACATAGATAAACTTCAGCTATCGATAACGGCTGTATACTTTTAGGAGTGGCACCTGTGTGCTCCGTATTGGCTCACAGTTTCCGGCGGCCCGCCCCAATGTCGAGTCACGGGTGGGAAAACGTTCAGCCTGTCAAGAACGTCGCAGCAGCCATACGAATGACGGTCGATTAGAGGAAGTAGTTGGCCGCAGAAAACAGCCTTCCAATGATGTAACTTTGGGCAAGTGGAATGAAACTATACAATACGCAGGTAACATCCTTATCCGATTAAAACATATCATAAATGTAACGCTCATAGCATATGCTCGATGAGTGTTAGCTAGGTGCAATATGGCTACAAACAAACTTGGAACGATGGGCCTATGCTAACGGCATCTAAGCAGCATGTGGAATAATTTTCTTATCTGATGCATCACCAAATTGTAACGTTTATGATATTTTGTGTATTGTCGTTTGTTAACACACGAAATGCACACTGACTGCATGTGGTCGCATTATTCCGTGAACTCAACTTGTATCGCAACGTCCTCTGAATTTGTGTTAGCCACGGAGCATTAGCAGACCAAACGGCTATCACTTATCAGCATAGCCATGTTACACATGACCAGTCGCATACGCTAAGGATTTCAAAATGTTCATGATTTCAATTTTGTGAATCAAGAGGCCTGTATGGGCCAGTTTACGTTTATAGTTGTGCGCAGCTAATGCTTACATCGCGTTGCATTTGTATCCTGGCCTACTTAAGCTGGTTTGTTTGTTTGCCTAACTACCGATTACATGCGACCACTTGTGCCGTAGCTACGTTTGTACCAATCACATGGTGCTCCGAGGTGGCAATCGATCCTCAACTTTCATGTCGACCTGACGCTCTTCAGTAAATACGACGCGCAATATGACATTTTCGCCAACCAGAGTGTTTCGGGTACCCACACTCGTGCAACGGACGATAGACACATACTTTGTTGGTAACATTAATGTTTAACCAGATAACAGCTTCGTCGACGCATCTGGGTTGCAAGCGCTTTCGTTCCACCGCTTACTCGTGTTTAATTGCATAGTAATTTCTCTGTCGCTCCATTATCTAGATAATGAATTGAATGCTTTGTCTCAGCTTATCGATTGCATGCAGCATCTGTTTTATCAAGGGAGGTTTTCTTTAATGACCGCAATGACCGTTATTACTTTTAACACAGGAACTTTGAGGAATTCATGGATAATGTGCTTACCCGGACTTGTTCACCATCGAGTGACCAGGTAGATGACTCCCACCTTGTAGATCATAATTTGGAATGTGAAGCTGGTAATGAATTTGGACCAGGACTCCAACTGGAAGATACTCTAAAGGATATGCTGAGCGACAAAGATCCTATGCTGGCATCGGCCAGCCCACACTTAAATTTGCTTGACAATGAGTATTCTACATTTCAAATGGATAATGCAACAGGTACGTGCACTGACTGAGACTGATAATCCTGCAAAGTGGATGTTTTTTGAGGTTCTGTTTCACTTCAATTCATAGCATCTTTTATTGGTATCGATTCGTTTGTGTCATTGTTACAGTTAAGAAACTGTGAGGAGGTGTAGAAAGACTCCTTCACAACAGTGGTCTGCTTCAGTTTTGTGATCCAAAGCAACAAATATTTGTGTATTCCTGCAGAGTGAGATTTTTTTGTTCATCTGATTTTCAAATAATTGAGGAGCAAGTGGTAGATGTGATAGTTTTGGTCATCAAGATGCATGACTTGCATACTTGCGAGAGGTAGGGGCAGGGGTTTAATGAACAAAAGAAGACACACTTTATTGATCCCTCTGTGGAGGAAACTACAATTTACTCTCCAATGTTTTGAATATACACATTGTATAAAATACTGACATAGAAATAAGCGTAACAATAACCCAGACATGTAAATCGTGGAAAGATAGAGGGGCCAATAACCTGGCATATTGGGGTAGAGTAATTTGCTCTAAGGCACCTTGGCAGCGCTCAGGAGACGATCCTGAATCCCACTAGACCAGACCAGACTGTGCCGAGACTCAAGCCGGCCACCCTCCTGTTTTGAACAAATGCCATGACAGTCTGTGCCAACTGCTGCCCCAAATTTATTATTATTTACATTTATTCATTGTATTGTTATTATTGTTATAACTTTCTCTGTATTACTCTCACATAATTGATTGCGTCAGTCGGTGTTGTTAACTGTGTTTTAACCAGACGTGATTTACATACCTTTGTTTGGTTTCTTTTCACAGGTGTCAATGATGAATCGACGACTGGATTACAAGATACTTCAGGTGAACTGACTGGTGCAAACACTCCCCAAGTCAGAAGACCTGTTGGTAGACCAAGGAAACGTCCACGTAATCCTGAATGTGGTATGTCATGCATTGTTTGCATGATTTCATCTGTTGTATTACTTCTGTCAACAATTAAGTTAATATATATTTTTTCCACATTTTACCCGTGTCTCTTTCAAAAGAACAAAGTAGCGGTCAGGACTCGGATAAAACCTCAACTAGCACTATGCCTCGTGGAAGACAAAGGAGACACCCCGGTGTTTGGGAACATAAACCATTTTTGATTGAGAAAGGAGTTACAGGTTCCCAGTTAAAGAAAGAGTTAACTCTTGGTGGTCGTGTTAATATTCATGACCTCGACGGTGGATTCTGGCTAAATCCTACTGTTGAACTGAGACGACTGACAGTCACAATTGGAGGCTTCAAAATTGAGTTGCTTCCAGGCCCCTCTTACACACAAGATGTTGACATAGTGCATTCAGCATGTGTCGAAGATGGCTTATCATACGGTGCAGATGTTGAGGTGAACATTGTAACGGAGGGAAGTGCCAATGAACAAAGTCCAATTTCAGAGAATGCGACTCAGTCAGCTGAAGTTGAGAATGGCTCCACTCATGATGCACCTCTCAGGCCGGTCTCATACGCCGATCCCAATGATGTGCAGACCACCAATTGCACTCAAATGAACAGTCCAGGCTCACAGGAGACAAAGTTGAACAGCAATGTTGGCACAAAGCACAATCCTGGCGGCACAGAGATGGATGACATCAAGGAAGAACAAGACAGTGAGAACAACAGAGCCTCTCAGAGTACCAAGTTGGATTGCGAAGAAAAAGAAGAACCTGGTGCTAAAAATTTGCTGAAGCCCAAACAAGAAACAACCGCCAGCAAAAATAAGGGCTCTGATTTATGTGGTACAATTAAGGGAACTAAAGCACCTCAAAATATGCCACCCAAAGTCATTGAAAGAGATGAAACAAACAATTTCAAGCCTCAAAGGGAAAAGAAAAGTGGTGTTGATCTCAAAAGGCAAAGAGAAAATCTCCAAAGTGAGCCTTCCACAAAAGTGCAGCGTCTTCAGGACACTGGGCATGCTAAACAGAGGCCGAAATTGCTGTCCAAGAAGATAATATCATCTGGAAGCCACTTGGGTGATCCACAGGAGCCTACCAAACCACCTCCTCCAAACATCAGCTCTCCATCCAAAAACCCTGCGTCACTTCATGGTCCTAAATCTGAGACTGCACCATTTACACCACCTCGTCCGGCACATGCCATAAAAACAGTCGAGGAAGTAGTCCAGGGACCAGAAAAGGCTAAGACGAAAAAACCTGAGAGGGTCCTGCAGAAACAGAAAAGCAAAAATACAAGAGGCTTCTCTGTCGATGAGCCGCAACTCTTCATCCCAGACAATGCTCCTACTGTAAAAAAAGAAGCTGCTGAGGAGATTAATAGCGAAACTCTATGGGATGGAAACAACTGTTGCGGTCTGTGCAAGAGACACCATAACAACATGTAAGTGTGAATTTATCTATGACATTTTATGTGTAAATTTTGACATTTTAGTGTGCTGATTGATCCCAAAGATTTTAACAGACCAAAATTTGTTCAAGTATTGTTCAAGCAAGAACCCTTAATTGGCAGGCATTGCTTTCTCACATTCTCCTGAAAATATGCTCATTTGTTCTCTTTATGAGAACAAATGAGCATATACAGTATGTGACATAAACAACATAAACATATTTATGTTCACATAAATGTGAAAATAGATTCACATATTTATTAATATGTAAAATATTGATTTTACAAATATAAATTTGTAAATTTTAGATATTTATATATATTTTTATATATTTTAAAAATATAAAATTTTTAGGTTAATAAAATTAACATACATTTATGTATGTTCACATAAATGTGAAAATAAATTTCACATTTATATGAAATAATGTGTTTCACATAAATTTTATGTGAAACACATTAAATGAAATATTTCTCTTGTAATCTGTGTTCTGCTAATGCAAGCTATATGGAATACATATCCCACTTATTTAATATCTCCCTTAAAGTCAGGAAGACTGCCTGTTCACCATCACAAATTCATATACAGTATATAAATTGTGCACATCAGTAGTGTACAGTCAGTTTTTTTCCATTTTGATCATCTCTGCACAAAAAAAGCTTGAAACAACAGACTGACTCTTCATATTGTGGACTTGCATGATGCAGAAATGTTTGATAGATTGTCTTCATGAATAAACCCTGTAGCCTCATAATCAGAACTTAATTCACAAAAATTGTATACAGGCCTTTAAATTAGTTTTTAAATGACTAGACGATGAAGATGATCTGAAAAGTGCTTGCTCTTTACATTGGTTGCTAGTATTAAGGAATCAAGGAAGGAATATGTGTAAGGATGTTGTAATACTGGTTTTGTTTTGGTGGGTGATTGCTTTAAAAAAAAAACCCAAACAAACAAAAAAAACATATTGAATAGGGAAATCGCAAAGTAGTGGGCAGGGTAGTGTTCAATTAAGGATGACTAGCTGAAATGTCTCTATTACTGGCCCAGTAGCAGTACCCAAATGGGAGCAATGGGGAGATGGATCGTTACTGTTAATATCCAAAGATGTCCTCTCCCTATGGACATGAATGCGGCTTTCCTCTGGTAGAAGTAGGTACATAAAGCCTGTAACGAAGTAGCATGCATCCCTCACCCAGACATTGCACTTCCAAGCGCTCATGAAGGAAGAGCAGCACAGGTTTGCTGCACTCTAGATAAAAGTGCTAGAAATTGTTGTAACTTCATCATGAAAACACAGGCATATGCTTATAATAAATCACTAACTCAAAACATTTCTTGTCTTTTACATAACTTCATACTGTATTTAATACTGTCTTGTGTGTTCTGGATTGTTTTACTAAGGTTCATGGTTGGCTGTGGTCGCTGTGACGACTGGTTCCACGGGGACTGCGTTGGTCTCGACCTGACCAAAGTACGTGAAATGGAGGAGGAGGACCAGATGTATGTCTGTCTCAAGTGCTGTGAAGACGAAAACTCCAAGACTGATGTTGAAGCCCCAACTGTGGCCAAACCAGAGGAGCAAGCAAAGAACGAGGTGCAAGACAATAAGCCATCTGCCAAACCTAAGCAAGAACCTCTCCAACCGCTCACATCAGGGGGAGTGAGACCTGTAAGGAAGGTATGCAGCATTAATTGGTCTGTGAAACGATTTGTCATTCAACCATGTAAATCTTCATGCACTATAAATTGTTTTTTGTGTCCCCAGCTAATGCATCCTCCAGTATTTATCATAGCCAGTTTTGCCACAAAGCAAGGGTTTGTTGCTTTTCCTTTGTAGCACACAGGGTTTTGCCTGTCATGGTGTACTCACAAGTCTTCAGTACCATTTGCGCACCCAAAAAAGACACTTCTCTGAAATTAGTCAATTTAATGTGTTAGATGATTGTATTCAGTTGTGACGTGCAATTGTATATTCAAACATTACACTATATTTCTCCATTATGAACTGGTTGAATTTGTTTCCTGTTACAGGACCCCGAAAGGAGAATGTCAGCAGAATTCAAACATTCGACACATAAATCAGGTATTTGTTGGGCTATTTCGTTGGCTGTGTGGCTGCTTATATTACCACAGTGAAAACATGTATGCATAGTAATAGGTATACTGTAAATGTATTGCAGAGAAAGTATATGTTAGATATCTGTTTTATCATCAGCATGATATTGTGGTTCCAACCAAATACCTAAATGTATAATGGTTCCGTACTCCTCAACATGAATAGAGGTGAGCATCTTGCCCCCCTTGTTCATTGATGTGATTTATCCATATGTTGTAGGAGCTCATCACAAACATGATGCAAAATCGTCATCTTCAAAGAAAGTTGTATCTGTCGAGCAAATTAGGCGAAACGTGCGTGATTCCCTGAAAGAAATCCTTCAGCAAAGGTAAAAAAGAAAAGAATATCTGTCTGTCTGTCTCTCTATCTCTCTCTCTATCGCAACATAGATAGATGGGAGTGTGTATATATAGATATATAGATAGATAGGTGTATATATATATAGATAGATACAGTATATAGATATAGGTAGATAGGTGTGTGTGTATACTGTATATAAAGATATGTAGTTATAGATTGATAGGTGTATGTGTATATATAGATATAGAAATTGATAGGTGTATATGTATATATAGATATATAGATAGATAGGTGTATACATATAGATATATAGATAGAGATAGATTAGGGCTGGGCGATTTGGCCTCAAAAAAAATCTCAGATTTTTTAAAGAAAAATTCGATTTTCGATTTTTTTTTTTCAATGCACTTAAAAACAACTGCAGACATCTGACATATTGTCAAAGTGCTACTTTATTGCTGTGGTTGTCCTCAGAGTAAAAATGCATATAAACAATCCAAAATTAGAAGTAAATGAGGCTCTGTCATTGAGCAATTTCAAGCTTTTACCCAGGTTTAAGTTTTCAAAAGTGCAACAGCAACTTCACAGTACCTTAAATGATCTGATTAGGAACAGATAACTAAACAAAGATTACTGTTTAAAGAAATCTTAGCATAGTGCAAATAAAACATTAAACGTGTTGCTTAAATGCCTGTGGTAGACATAACCTACTCAAAAGGTAAACAAATGTAAACAAACTTTTAACTTTAACAAACAAAATATGTGCTTATTATATCTCTGACACCTCCTCCAGCTCAGCGTGGATCTTTTGCCAAGTGGCAGTGTACAGGTGAGGCAGCGCTACGCTGGCGAAACTCTTGCGACTGGGTATCGTACCTATCATCTAAAACTTTCAACACGTGATCAAAGCCTCGCTTTTCAACAGAATAAACTGGCAACATGTCTGTGGCAATATAAGACGTGATGGCCTCTGTAATCGCTTTCCAACGCGCTCCATTCTTATCATAAGGCACACAGTTTGTAAAGCTCTCAGG
>OMPJ01015155.1:3890-40628 GCA_900312935.1 Carapus acus | reverse complement strand
CGAATTTGAGATGGCTGGGATGAGAATCAGCACCTTTAAATTTGAGGCGATGGTTCTCAACTGGAAAAAGGTGGTTTGCACCTTGTGGTTCGAAAACAAGATCCTGCCTCGACTGGAGGAGTCAAGAAGTATCTTGGGGTCTTGTTCACAAGTGAGGGTAGAATGGAGCGGGAGATTGACCGACGGATCGGCGCAGCGGCGGCAGTGATGCGGTCGATGTACCGGTCCGTCGTGGTAAAGAAGGAGCTGAGCCGCAAGGCAAAGCTCTCGATTTACCGGTTGATTTACGTTCCTACCCTCACCTATGGTCATGAACTTTGCGTCATGACCGATATTGTCTTTTTTGCCGATATCCGATATGCCGATATTGTCCAACTCTCAACTTACCAATACCGATAACAACCGATACCGATATGTGTGCCGGTAAACGCTTCAGGACGCATAGGCACTATGTCAGTGTAACGCAAGCATTATTGTATTTTTATTGGTTTTTATTTTATCGGTTTTAAAGCAAAAAAATCTGATACCGATATTACATTTTTATGCTAATATCGGGCTACCGATATTATCGGACATCTCTTGTATAGACTATAATGAAACATTTGCTCCAACTGCAAACATTTGTTCAGTGTCAGCCCTTATGCAAATTGCTGCTCAAAATGGTCTTGTTCATCAAATGGATGCGAAGACAGCATACTTACATGCTCCACTAGAGGAGGAGATTTATTTGGAACAACCAGAGGGTTTTGAAAACGTATCAAAAACAGGGGAAAACTGGTCTGTAAATTGAAGAAATATCTTAATAATACATAATAAAAATGCTTGGGAAATTTGGAATATCAGATTGCAAACCTAGATCTAACCCAAGTGAATCAAGAGAGGGAGTAATCAGAAATGGGTAAGAGACGAACAGTGAGCCTGTAGATCCCCGAGGGTATAGAGAGATGGTAGGCAGCCTGATTTATGCTGTGATTGTACAAGACCACATATTAGCTGGATTGTGAGTAGGTTGTCACAAACATTGGCAACCCCAAAATCAGAAGATTTAATTGCTGCTTAACATGTTTTAAGGTATTTGAAGGGAACTGTTGACTATGAGCTATGTTATAAGAAAAATGATGAAGATTTGAATCTCATAGGATTCAGTGATGCTGACTGGGCATCCTCTTTGGAAGACAGATGAAGTACTACAGGGTACTGTTTCAGCCTGACAAGATAGGGTCCTGCCATTTCATGGAAATCAAAGAAACAGACCACAGTGGCATTATCAACATGTGAAGCAGAATACATAGGGCTAGCTGCTACTACCCAGGAGAGCATATACTTAACTCAGCTATTAAACGGTATAGATAGTAGAATTCCCAGCTGCACTAAGATTCAAGGTGACAACCAGGGAGCCATAACACTGTGTAAGAGCCCAGTGAACGGGCAGATGTCGAAACACATTGATGTGAAATATCATTTCATTCGTAGTGCACTCAGTGAAGGTAAAATAAGTATTGTTTATTGCCCTGCAGAAGAGATGGTTGCTGACATACTCACAAAGCCAGTTACAAAAATGAAAATGCTGAAGTTCCACCCATGGTTTGGAGGTTGGAGACTAAATCTATTGATAAATGGTGGTAAATTAGTTTGTTTATGGGGATGAGAACAAGTGAGGGTGTTGAGTGTATGTTATCATGCTGCCATATAATTTTGTGTGTTTTGTATTTTGTGTTGTGGAGGCCCCTCTATTATATATATCCAAGTTGGTGGAAGTCAGGTAACCAGCCTAAGCTAATATATTTAATGGGCACATTTTTTTCATTGCGATGTGTGTGACACCTCTTTACATTGATGGATTGCTGGAAAAGAGCAAATGAAGAATATACAGTAAATAATAAGAGAGAAGTATGGTTTGTCAATATTCCCTCCTAAAATGACTGAAGAGGCATCAAAATTAACACCTGGATTTGAGGACAGGATTTTGCTCTACTTCTCTCTCTCTGTGATGGTGGGAGCTCAGTAACTACGCAGACTCGCCTCGCATTTCTGGCCAGTTACAGACAAGATTTCCCCTCTTTCTAGACCAGCCTGAGAGAGGAGTTGCACAGCCGTGCCCCTAAAACTGTGATTTGTATACAGTTGAGAGCCCGACCGCCTGGCTGATTTGTGGTAACATTTGTCAGACGAATTATGTCCCATAGGCTCACGAGAATACCACACAGCCTGTCTGTTAAGTAGCTAGTGGTCTTTCTTTATTGGGTGCAGGTAGAACGCTTTTGCGTCAGGAGGGCAAAGAGAGACATACTTTTTAAAACTGGCAACAGAGCAGTATGGATTATCAGGCCCTGCAAAGATGCACCCCCTGTGATTTTCTTTGCATGGGTCTCTGGGATCCTTGTGATTCTTGGTGTCGGCGTTGTGCCGCAGAGAAATATACTCGCAGCCGTTCTCATTGTGTCTCACACTAAAGGGGTCTCTTGTCAAGTCTCTATTTCCCTCTCTGCCTCACCTTGCGAGATGTGGTTACACACCATTCTTTACAGACAAGTCCTATCGCTGTGTTCGAGGACAGCATCTCTGAATGCCTGATGTAAATCTGTGACTGAAATGGGGGGATAGTGTTGGCTGAGGTCTTTGCTGGTTTTCCAAATGTTTTTGATAATTGATGGAAAAACCCAGTTGATTGTAAAAACCCTGTGCCAAGATCAAGTACTTGATGAAACATCGAGTACTTGATCTTGGCACTATTAGGGTTAGATATGAAAACAGTGGGAACACAGTGCAATACATAACGTGACATATCTCTTTGCAATCCATAATATATCTTGTCTATGACCAATGTTCCCTCTAAACTGCGCGCTTGCGCAATCGCGCACTGCTCCTACTGTCTCAGCGCACGGCTTAGCGCGTCGCTAACAGTGCGGCGGAGGTAAGAGAGGTGAGGTGGAGTAAATGCTGCGCAGAGAGTTTGTGAGTTTGCTCGGACACGTGAAATATTAGCAGGAACATTGTCTATGACCAATGCAATATACAACATCTCTCTCAGTACAACACAGATCATACAGCTCACATCCTCTCCAATACTCCTGGCCTTGTCTCCCATCCATCTAATTTACCCACCATTTAGCCAGAACTAGAGGATGGAATGACGCTTTTGTAGCTGATTTGTATAAATAATTTCTTCTTATCAAAAAGAGAATTCACATTACAACCCTGATTATTGATGTGGAGATTGATACAGTGTAACAATATTACATATACTGTACACAATATGTCCTTTTTCTGATCAATTATCATCTTGAAATATCAAAATTCTCACAATGCAGTCTTTTTTTTGTGTAGGTCAGTGTTTTTTCATCTCGACAAAGTTATTTCACTATTCATAAGACCTATAAACTGCTAGTTGGAGAGAACTACTTCCACTTCCACCGATCATGGCTACGAATATTCAACAACTTGTAAGTAGCCCCTTGTGCTTTGACCAAAATCTTTTTTGCCTTTTAAGCTTTTATCAATCTAAAGGAAAATCACAGAGCATTTAAAGGTAATGAAAGTTAACGCAACATTAACTATTTTACAATCCGTCAAGTTTAAATGTAATGTTTTGGCTTTTTATTTATTTGATATCAGATGTGGACAAAATCTTATGGCGCAGCACTCGCCCTGATGCTACTAAGGCTGTGTAGCTTTGCAGTGTCAGTTAAAAAGAGAGTGTTGTGAGACTGACGCACGACTTGAGGTCTGCTTCACTAAACATTGAAGAGACAAGCACGCAAAACCTACAAGGATCCTCTGTCTTCTTTGTTGTGAGGGAGACTAATGGGATTCAGCATGCACTGAGTGGGTAAACTGGACTTTGGTCACTACACAGCTGTGTATATCCGACATCATGAAACTTCACGACACTCAGACATACCTGACAGTTAATGTGTGATACAGTTATTTGCCTTGGTAGCCTGTCTGATGAGCACTTGTGAAGTGAATTTTGTCTCTTTTTAAAGAGCCGACTCTTGTGGCACGGCTCCCCAAGAATAGCCAGCTCTTTCGGCTCCCACACGACCATCACTTTTTTTTATCATCTGTACCCTGAGATCTTATTTGACAATCCTAACTTGACAAATACGAACGCTCTGTGTCAGGGGACGTACGGTTAGGGTAGGCCGGGAGGCAGAGCCTCACTTATCATGACAAATAGTAATAAAAAATGATAACATAAAATGAATATTAATATTTGTCTACTAATCTTATTCTTTGACTACTTTCGAACATTTTTATGATGAAAATCTACAATTTCCTGAATTTGAATTCAATGTTTTTCTGAGTATTATGATGGCCAAATTTTCTATGTTTTTATGTTACAAAAACAGGCATAGTTACTGTTGGTTATTTTCTTAGTCAAACATTTAATCTAGCAGTCAGTTGTCACGCAACTTTTTTCACCCTGTCTTGCCAGAGTACAGTTAAAGTCGAGTCAAATCAAGTCAATTTAATTTGTATAGCGCCGAGTTATAACGGGAGTTATCTCAAGGCGCTTTACAGAGTGGAGCAGGTAGTGCTCCTCAGCATGTAAACAGTTAAGGTTTATGGGATGGACACACAGAGACCCAACATATCCCCCACTAGCGACAGTGGCAAGGAAAAACTTACATACTTGGGAAGAAACCTGGGGCAGGCCAGGCTGCAGGTGGGCGGCCAACTGCCTTGACTGGTTGCGTCGAGAGAGAGAGAAGGAAAAAGAGATAGAGAGAGAGGCAGAGAGAGACAGAGACAGGTGTAGGGATGCACAGGTGTAGGGATGCACAGGTGTAGGGATGCACAGCAGTAGGAGCAGGGCCCAGATGTTTTCAGATCACCGGTGGTGTTCTGGCTGCCAGCTACGTGTTAATAAAGCACAAGACGACACTTAAGGGAAGAAGACCAATTAGTAACATGCATTTACGAGACAGAAATGCAGGTAAGGGTGGATGGGGGCAAGTGAGGCGGAGAAGGAGAGGAGATCGAGGAAGAGGAGGAGAGGAAAGCTCAGTGCGTTATCTAATTCTAGTTGGAAAAGGAAAGTTTTTAGCCCACCCAAAAGCAGTGAGGGTACCTGCCCCCTGGACTGAAACTGGAAGACGGTTCCACAGCACAGGAGTCCGATAGCTAAAGGCTCTGTCCCCTTTTCTACTCTTACTGATTTTAGGAATCACCAATAACCCCGCGCTTAGGGATCGCAGAGCTCTGGTTGAATGATAAGGCATAATCAGCTCATCAAGGTACGATGGTGCCTGATTATTGAGCGCCTTGTAAGTGAGGAGAAGGACTTTAAATTTCATTCTCCATTTTATAGGCAGTGCAGAGAGGCTAACACTGGGGAGATGTGGTTCTTACTGTAGTTCCTGTCAGTATACGTGCTGCAGCATTCTGAATCGGCTGGAGAGGCTTCAGTGTCTTGTTGCTACAGCCTGCGAATAAGAAATTACTGTAATCCAGCCTGGAGGTAAGAAAAGCATGAATTAGCTTTTCAGCATTAGCTTGACAGCATGTGCCTAACCTTAGCAATGTTATGTAAGCGAAAGAATGCGGTTCTTGACATGTGCTTAATGTGGGCATTCAGTGACAGATTTTGATCAAAGATAACTCCTAATTATTTTTTCGGTGGTGCTGGAGGCCAAGGTAAAGCCATCCAGAGTAGCAATATCATTACATAAGGAGTTTCTAAGGTGCTCTGGACCTAAAACAATAACTTCAGTTTTGTCTGTGTTGAGCAACAGAAAGTTACGGGTCATCCACGCTTTTATGTTCCTAAGACAAGCCTGGAGTTTCCCTAGATGGTTGGTTTCCTCAGGTTTCACCGATAGATACAGTTGTGTATTGTCAGCGTAACAATGGAGGTTGATAGAGCTTTTGATACACGTTCTGTGTCATACAGTTGTCTGGACTATTACTTAAAACAGTGTTTTTCTGCTGGGAAGGGCAAATGTGGGACTTGTCCCTCACAATGGAGAGGGCTAAAAATCAGAGGCAATTGTTTTAGCCAACCCCTTGTCGATAGGGTGCCGTTTGGCTGGGGTCATCTGTTTCAGTAAAAACTGGCTTACTTTTCTTTGAGTTGGAGTAGTAGCACTATTGGTAGCAGCTGCAGCCCATGTTGTCGATTTTGGACCAAACACTCCAGAGTCAGTAGGTGATGCGATGCTCCAGCGTGCCCTCTCTCCTCCAACTGCACTGTGAGATGGGTGATTCCTCAGTGTCTCTGCAGATTTGTGGTGGATTCCACTATTGCTGCTAATTTCATTTTTCATTTTACAGAGCAGGCACTCTGCTTTGCTGCCTCAATCATCTTTAAAATGCAGCTCCTCAGCCCGGTCTGTTGCAGTCCCACTCGCTGTCCCAGTGGGATCTGATAGCGGACAAGTTCTGGCTTGCAACACGCGGCACATTTAGAGAGAGCTGTATGCGTGGAAAGCAGAAGGCGTGAAAATCAAGTGGCTGCGGGCAGTAATAGGACCGCGTTTCCCCATGCCGCCAATTAAAACAAAGTACCGTGAACTTGGCAATCGGCAGCGAATAAGAGTCGGAACCAACTTTCATTTCTCAGGAGTCGGCTTTTCTGATTCGTCGTTGTGCACTTGTTCACAGCGCCGATGCTTGTGCGCAGGACACATCACTAGTGAGCACGGTAAAACAAATTTTCACAGTGAAGTTTTTTTAAGCATTGCATGCTTTGACTAAATGAGATTCGTAATCGCAGTTTTAATCTTATTACGTCTTGTGCAACATCGTGTTAAATTTGGATGCATTTGATCCAGGTGTCATGTTCACCTCCTCTTGCTGTTATGAATTGTCCAGAAGTGGGCCAGGTCGTTTATTGGGTTATTTACTCATTGCTCTGTCATGGCTCTGTCTTCTACGCATGCGTACCGGTGCTGAAACTAGTTGCCACGACAGCCGTTACTGTCAGGACAGTTAAAACTCAATCCACTGTGCCTGTTGCAAGGCCTCCTTATTTCTCAAACGGTTATCATATATGTATTTAGTTGGTCGGCAGTTTGACTGTCGTCGGCGGGGAACGCCCAGGATAACATGTTTTCAACTTTGGAGGGTGAAACTGAGCAAAGGACAGGTGAGTCGCGCATGGATAAACAGCTCGAGCGTGTTGGAAGTCAAAGTCAACGGGAAAGACGAGTAGTTCTTGGAACTCAGGAGTGGCCCGATGGATCGAAGTATGAAGGACAATTTGTGCATGGTTTGAAACATGGCACGGGAAGGTACACCTGGAAAAATGGAGAGGTAATATACTCCCCTGTTCAGGTCGATCTCTGTTCCTTCCCATTATCGTCCGAGGCTCAACTGCCACTTGTCCTGTCTGCATGTGCATTTTAAATGCTTGATGTTTCATCAGGTTCCTCTGTTTTTGAAATAATTATAGGTAGTTTCGCAAATGGTAGTTTCGCAAATTTTTTGTCACTGGCACAAATTTTTCCTCGTCACAACTCAATACTTCTCGCGCAGACGCCTGTATTACCTTTGTGATGTGGATACAGAATATTTGTCTCATTTAAATCATGTTTCATGTGCAGCATTACGAGGGCTCTTTCTACAGAGACTATAGGCATGGTGCTGGGTCATACTGTTGGCCCACTGGTCAAAAGTTTACTGGCAAATTCTATCTAAACAGGAAGGAAGGATATGGCCTTTATCTGTCTCCTGATGGAAGCAGCTTTCAGGTAAACTGGTTGTCAACGTTGAAATCGTTGAACACGGGAAAAAACAGTTGAATTTTTTTTTAATCTTGAATGGATTTACACTGTTTGGCCATTCAAGCAGTATCCTTCCCTTTTGTCCTCAGGGATTGTACCATGTTGACCAGAGGTTTGGTCCAGGTGTTATCACATATTGGGATGGGTTTCAAGATGTCGGTCTATGGGACAAACAGTACTTGCTAAGGCTCTGTACAACTGTGGGAAAGGGCTTCAGCCTGAAGAACCTTTCAGAATATGCAGGTTTTTTGGAATTTTACAGCATTCCCGATTTCCTGGATCAGGTACAATTTGACAGCTGAGACTGAATAAGAATCAATATTTTGAAAACAAAATGAAATTATCCAACGTTGTTCAAACCTGCCACCTGGATGCAAAATCATTGAATCGGGATTCCTTAGATACATGTTTGTTTTGTCTTGAAGTCATACTGATTAAAACTTCAAAAGTAATTGTGTAGTTAGCTTGATTTTCAAACACAATGTTTGGAAATTACTGTCAATCAAATGAGGGCTATCTTTAAGAGTTGTGAAATACAAAGAATTATACCAAAATACATTCATTATACACCATAGCAGAAACAAATAACACATTTTGAGTGTCTTTTTAATATTTTTTCTTCCAATATCAAGTGTCAACATAGCAGACCAATGGTTAGCTAATAGAATACTTCTCAACTCCATCAGGTAGCCTTTCAGGTAGAGAGTTGTACCATGGCCACAGATCAGCTCGATGACGATATAGTCCTTCCCCCTTGTATTGAGAAATACTCGACAGATGGTGATCACCTGCCGCTTCCCTCTGGACTTATAAGGGAATTGAATCAGCATTTTTATGAGCAGTGGGAACCAGAACCTCACCAGAACCAAAGCTGTAATCGGGACCCACTGTCCATCCTGCCACTGCAGGCCCGCATGCAGGCACACATCTATAAACATAGGTAAGTAGATATCAAAAGGACATTGTGTTGTAATCATCAATTCATTAGAAAACAAATAAAAGGAATATTCTCTGTGAAAAGCTCAAAATGAAAAGTTTAAACATGTACAAAATGTATAAATTTTGCATTTCAAAGATTATATGATATTACCATAAGAAAATTCATGATTTTTTCTTGTATCTCAATTCCTGCAATTTTATTTGTGTTGAATTTCACTCGTCTTTTTTTGCAGATCACAGGCGCGGAAGGTAGATTGGGATGTTCGAGCAGTTCTGTCTCTCAGAAGGGACAGCTTTGGTCCAAAAGGACTGGTAGAACTAAGTTCAGAACTTTTAATCAAACACGCCTCAGAAGGGGACTGCAAGACCATTTTAAAGCTTTTCCTCGCCGATATGGTCCACCCTGATGTAGCTGATTCAACAGGACAAACTGCTCTCATTGCTGCCACGGTAATACATTCATATGTTTTACATTTTAGTCACTGCAGTCAGTTTTGATAAGTCACTAAGCTAAACTAAGACGCAGTCAGTGTGTTTGCAGCAGTTTGGTCATCCCCATTTTCTCCTCATTGTAGATTTTCAGTATTAGCTCAGATCCACACAGAAGACAATGTTCTGTTTAATCAGATTGATTTTTTTCTGTGTCCAGATCAGTTGTCACAAGGATGTGATCCACCTGTTGCTGGATAAGGGGGCTGACATTGACAAGTTGAACAACGAGGGCATGTCTGCTCTGGCGGTGTGTCATGTCCTGTATTATCCATTTCAGTCCCTTCACATTGAATGCCTGGATCCTCAAGCTAAGAAACAAGTAAGTTTGCAATCTGTGGAGGACCTGTTATCCCTCCCTGAGTATATTGATTAAAGAGTGACATTCTGTCTCTCTCTCTTTGTCTCTCTCATTTTCCCCTCTAATCTCTTTCTTTCTCTCTTTTATTTTTATATTTCCTGTCATGATCTTCTTGTATACAACCTTCATATGCTGTAGCTGAAATCACAGTCTCATTATTACAACAATGAAAATGATCAACAGGACTACACTAGAGACACACCTGCCTTTCAATGCCGTCCGCAAACCAGTAATGTAACACTGAGTACCAGCAGCAGCTGTCAAAATAGCCACCAGCTTCAAGTCTCTCACCAGTAAGTATTTCCTCCTACTCACCTGCAACAACCACCTGCATAATATATCGGTACGATGGACTGGTCCACAAACATTTTGAGTGGAGTTGGTCCCTCTCCAGTGGGTCTCTGTTAAATTTTGGGACAAAGTTATTCTAAATGCTACAAAGCTGTGACATCAAAGAATGAAAAAAATCTTTAAACAGGTTCTTAAACATTAATGATGTTCTGTTGCATGGAAGTTTAGCATGACCTACTTAGATGTTTTCTGTTCAGTGTGTACCACAGCTTGGCAGATGTTACTGGCTCACCCAAGCTAAAGCCGTTTCATGGGGACATAGGTTTCTATAAAGGTGTAGTCCAAAATACAGGATAAACCTCAGCCAAAGCATGGAGATATGGCGTCACCTTGTGGATATTATTAATTATTGAGGATCAGACATACGAGTATGGTCCACATTTTTCAAATTAGATTAGAATAAATATCTCTGAATGCTTTCTTAATAATGGCATATGCCACCAACAGCTCGTGTGATGTTAAATGGTCGAGTCCAGTTAAGTCAATTTTCTTTGTATAGCGCTATATCTCAACAAGAGTCATCTCAATACCGACACCTGTTTCTATATACTGTGCATATGACAATAAAGCTTGAATTATTATTATTATTTACAAAATGGAGCAGGTGGTGCTCTTCAGCATGTTAACAGTCAAGGTCTATGGGATGGACACACAGAGACCCAACATATCCCCTATTAGCAACAGTGGCGAGGGAGAACTTCCATTAAAGGGAAGAAACCTCGGGCAGGCCAGGCTGCAGTTGAGCGGCCAACTGCCTTGACTGGTTGGGTTGAAAGAGAGAGGGCAGGGGAGGGAGACAGAGAGAGAGACAGAGACCGGTGTAGGGATGCACAGCAGCAGGAGCAGGACCCAGATGTTTGGAGGTCATGATCACTAGTGGTGTTCTAGCTGCCGGCTGTCAGTTAATAAAGCACAAGACAAAACTTGGGAAGAAGCCCAATAGTAACATGAATTTTTGAGACAGGGATGCAGGTAAGGGACAGATGCAAGTGAGGCGCAATGGGAGAGAAGATCGAGGGAGAGGAGGAGAGGAAGGCTTAGTGCGTCATCTAATTCGCGTAGTTTTGGAAAGTTTTTAGCCCACCCTTGAAAATAGTGAGAGTATCCAGCCCTCAGACTGAAGCTGCAAGATGGTTCCACAGGACAAGAATAGCGAAAGATCCTGCCCCCTTTTCTACTCTTACTGATTTTAGGAATCACCAGTAACTCTGCGTTTTCGTATCGCAGAGCTTGAGATGGATGATAAGGCACAGTCAGCTTTTTAAGGTATGATGGTGCCTGATTATTGAGCGCCTTGTAATTGAGGAGAGGGATTTTGCATTCTTTTCTTCATTTTATAGGCAGCCAGTGCAGAGAAGCCAACACTGGGGATATGTGGTGTCTTTTCAGTAGAGATGTCCGACAATATCGGCCCACCGATATTATCGGCCCAATATTGACATAAGAATGTAATATCGGTATTGGATTTTTTTGCTTTAAAACCGATAAAATAAAAACCGATAAAAATACAATAATGCTTGCGTTACACTGAAATAGTGCCTATGCGCTCCTGAAGTGTTTACTGGCGCACATATCGGTATCGGCTGTTATCGGTATCCGTAAATTGAGAGTTGGACAATATTGGCATATCAGATATCGGCAAAAAAGCCAATATCGGCCCTACTTTTCAGGAATCGGGGAATCGGGAATCAATTTATTGTCATTACAGCAATTGAATTGTGAAATGAAACTAAGGTGCTGAATTCTGGTGCAAAGGAGTAGTGCGAGGAGAGGAAAACAAAGAGGAAACAAGAGAGGATCTACAGAGGATCTTCTGTATATACAGAAGAAATATAAACACACAATATATACAGTATAGATATCGGCATGAAAAGATATAAATTACGATACAAATATTTACAGCAGCACTGATGGGATGGGAATGTTTTGAAGTGGATCGGAGTGTTAAGCATTTACTGTACTTTACTGTACTTAGTTCCTGTCATTATACTGTACATGCTGCAGCATTCTGAACAAGCTGGAGAGGCTTCATTGTCCTATAGCTTCAGCCTGCTAATAAAGAATTACTGTAATCTAGTCTAGATAACAAAAGCATTGATTAGCTTCTCAGCATCTTTTATTGATAGCATGGTAAGTAAATGGTAAGACTTAAGTTGTAATGATTTCTTCCTGTGATTATTTTCCTCATAAATTTGTTACTCGGAGCATGGGCATGGCCTTGTAGAGACAAATATTAACAAGAAATTGCCTTTATTCACCCGAAAGGAATGGCTCCCAATGATCTTGATCCCCTCGGAGAGCTGGCAATCCCAACTGTGATATAATTGATATCCTGACAGATGTAATCCTCCCTTCATTGCAGAACACCACCGAAGGTATTCAGGCACATAAAGCTGTATTTCTTGTTTCAGGGCCAAAGAGGAACAAACACAGAAAGACACGGGTTCAAATTTGAGCAGCAAAGTGTCCAACAAAAGCAAACACATGTCCAATTCTACACCTCAGACCACCAAGGGGACAGAGAGTGGACATGTGCAATGTTGTGAAGAGGACAACATAAAGATGGAAAAAATGAAAAATGTGCAAAAAAAAGAGCAGTCAGCTGTTTGGGAGACAATTATGGAAGAACGTGGAATGATAAAGACACAAGATGAAAGTGAAGTGTGGAAATGGGAGGGAGAAGTAGACGAACAGATTGACCGAGATGCTGATAGTTTTGAGGAGGAGCTTGAACAAAAACAGAAGGTCAGTATTGTACCTGAGGAAAAGCTACACACCGAGTCAGCACCTGAGGAGAAAGATTTTAAAGGGGCGGACGAAGAGGGTATTTCGAGCAGAAGTCAAACAGATAACCAGGAGGAGGATACACAGGTTTTGGGAAACCTGAACATGCTTGGTGACAGTGGAGCTATGGTGGTTCCAATATTTTATGTACAAGGTATCATCAATGTATGTACAATATCCCACTGCCTCTCACTGAAACATTTTCTTTTCTTGCTCTCTGTCTGTTCTCATCTGTATCTGTTTTCAAAAGGACAAAGTTAAACACAATGAGAGAAACAGAAAACGTTCTTCCAATGCAGTTATCAACTTCCCTATAGAAGTCACAGAGAAAACTGTGCAATGTTCAGCAGAACCTCTAAGTCATGCAGAAATATCCTGTGACACTGATACAGAGGCGCAAGTACAAAACTCGAACGCCTTCAAAAAGGAGTAAGTACTTACTTTCCCTATTTAGCAGTTTTGGCATTAGAGATCATGGGATTGATCTAGTGGTATTTCTCTCAATTTCAGTGACCGTGGTCGCTTAGACACCATCAACCTTTTGTTGGAGCGAGGCGCTGACCCAAATGCATCCACGATACCCATACCTATCCTATTCCTAGCAATTGTGGCTGCTGACATAGAGGCCGTCAGGAGACTGTTGCACTATGGAGCTCGCACAGATGTTCCTCTCTCAGTTGAAGTAAAGCAATAAAACATACAATGTGCTTATATTTCTACTGTGTGTATTTGCACACACTCACACACATACATACTCATTCACATATATACAGTATACTGTATATACAAAGATCTGTACGTAAGTGTGTGCATGTATATCAATATAAGTGCATAGATACTGTAAAAATATACGCCCACAGTGTAATTACAAGCACATTGTAATTTAGCACTTTGTATGTTTTATTAGTGATGTTTCTCACAGGGCTATGTGGACTAGCATGTCCCATATTGTCTACATTATTCGATCAAGAGTTCCCTAGTAATCAATGTCATTTTGACATCTATGCAGAAGAGAGGCCTTTATCCTTTGCATGTTGCTGCTGCACTGCCAGGTCCAGCAGGTCCAAGTATAGTAGAACTACTGTTGTTGACTGGCACCAACCCGGATGCACAGGCACGTGATCATGATGCAATGAGTGAATTGGATAAGGTGTGTGTGTGTGTGTTTTGTGGGCGTTATTCTTTTGGAAAGTGGCAGTTTCACTCAGGTCTTTTCCCAGACTAACTTGAAGAGCCACAGAGGTCTGAATGTCTGTGTTGCCACCTTTGAACAGGAAAAAGGACATCTAACACTGGCAGGCAGAACTGCACTGCATTTGGCCTGCCAACAGGACAGCAATTACAGGGTTGGTGCATATGCTGTGTTCAACCTCATAAAAACATTTGAATGAGTAATTAAATGAGCATCATGACAGTTAACCAGACATAATTTTGTGTGTTTACAGCATGCCAGTGAGGTGGTTTCCCTGCTGCTCAAATATAGAGCCAGCACCCACCTTATCTGGAATGGACACTCTCCTTTATCTCTTGCCATTGCTAGTGGCAATGAACTGGTAATGAACACACACACACACATGTACTTCTAGTCTTAGCTGTTGATGTGACAAAGATGTGGAATTCCTTCCCTTAGGCAGTGGAATTGCTGTTAAAGGCTGGTGCAGATCCAAATCTTTCATTGGGCTGCAAAGTTGGTAGTGCTCTCTGTACTCTCGCCAACATCAACAAACATTCAGGTGGAAAAAAAGCTAAGATGGTATGGACACACACATTCACCACTCCCATGAAACTCACAACAAACACACACTCACCACTCGCATGAAACTCACAAAAAATTTATTTTTTGCACATAATGTAACATA
This sequence comes from Carapus acus, assembly GCA_900312935.1. Classification (NCBI taxonomy): domain Eukaryota; kingdom Metazoa; phylum Chordata; class Actinopteri; order Ophidiiformes; family Carapidae; genus Carapus; species Carapus acus. The sequence goes on along the minus strand of OMPJ01015155.1, from coordinate 26,118 downwards.
ATACAAAAGTTAATTAACAAGTCACAATGGCAGTTATCCTCATACACACATTACAGACAGTAGGTGTGTCTGTGTCTGTATGTATAAAATCAGATCTGGCTTTATTGTGAACTTAGTCGTCACGCAAGCCATTCAACCTTTGTTTGCCCCACTTCTGTTGTATGATATAGAAAAACAACAACACAGAGTTGCTATCTGAAAGAGAGGGTAATCAGGGAGCCATGACACAGCAGGGCGAAATATCTCTGGCAAGGCATAGGGTGAAAGGCATGATATCCCCAGTATGCTGTCATTCAGATGCAGTGTTTGTAAACCTAACCTGCCATTTTGAAAGTTAGAGGTGTTTTCAAAGGTCGTGTCTGAAAACCAATTTTGCTGCACATTTACAATGTTTGCTTAAGTTTATTCAGTACAATTTGCTACGATTGCTCAGTGGCTTAAATGTGTATTGTCTCTATCTGTGCAGCTCAGCATGTTAGCTAAGGCAGGTGCCAATATCTTGATGCCGGTTGTTGTGGATGGTGTTGCAGGAACTGCAGTTGACTTTGCGTACCATTCCTTCAACAAGGTAATTTGTATCAGAGCATACATTTTGATTTACTCCAACATAGACATATCATAAAGGTTTAATGGTCACACAAGTTCACACTGGACACTTGATCCCATCATAGGGAATGATATTTCTGGAAGCTGTAGCAATGCATATGCAGTACATTTGATAATTCTAATAATGTTCTCTGAAACATTTTGTGTAGTTTTGATTGAATAATGAAGATGATATTGTAATGAACTGCTGTATCAACTCATCCTTCATCACCTGTACACTCCACTACAACCAAAACAATCTCAAGTGTAATTTCATGATCTGGACCTATTTTGTCCTTCGTTATTACAAGGTACAAATATGGTGTATCAATTGTCCTATTATACTATTGATACGTATGTCTGCTTAGGATTCTTGTGTCGCCAAAACTTTTCATACACTCACCCTACAAGAGAGGGAAACTTTCAAGGAAAGGCAACAACTGCTGAGCATGATGGTTGATCTAATGAGGGAAACCACTGTCTGTATGGAGCAAGAGAGACAACCAAGTGAACAACAGCTCAAACCACTTAGTATGTGTCCCCTATGTCTGAGTGTATGTAACTATAACCATCACCTCAATCTTTGCAACTGTGTCTGACCAAATTGTGCTTTCTTTGTTTGCTTTACCTATGTGCATGTGTGTTAAACAGTCACCAAGAGAAAACAGAAGTTTTTGTGCCCACGGACAAGTGTCAAGTCTGCAAAAGAGCACATCATCAACTCTAATAGTTTGCCATCACCTATCACAGATAGACATGACAGGTACGTAACACAGAACTATATCAAAATATATTTAGGCGCAATGACTCACCTTGCCATACATTTGTTGCTCAGTGCATGCAAATGAATGTGTTGGCTTTACACCAGATCCTTAAGAATGTTAAGTTTGTCAATTGTTGTCTTGATGTTCCTGCTCCATCTCTCAGGGAGTCACCATTTCAGTTTTGCTACCAGTGTGGTCGCTCTGCTAATGTGAGGCTGACTCCCTGCAGCCGTTGTCACCGCGTGTTCTACTGCTCCACAAAATGCAAACTAAAAGGATGGGATGAAATACACAAGGAGGAATGTATCTGGTTGTCAGGTGGGAGTTGTGGACTCGAGCATAGACAGCACAGCAGTTTTCAAATCAAGACTGTTGTATCTCATACCGTTCAAATTAAAACATACATTGCTTTGAATACCAATCTAAATGAGGGATATCTCTTGTGAATACAGGGATTACAACAAAACCTGTTAAGAGAAAAATAAATCAGTTCATGACTCAAGCACTAGACTACACATGGACACTACTTAGTTACCTGATTGCATAAATCTCAAAATCTCTAACTACCCAGAATTCTTTTATCTTTTTTTTTAAACACATTCAAAATTTTGCTTAGAATACTTTCTGATATGCTGTCCCCTCTCTCGCTTTGTAGCAAAAGCCTCTGGCACTCGACCCCCTGTTGGTCAGGGACTACCAAATGTTCCTGTTGGCATGAATATGAAATTGAAGGTTACAGGGAACTACAGCTTCATTTGATGCCTAACCCTCTCTCTCCAATGCGTCTTCACCACAATCCTTCAAGTTTTCTTCTCAACTAGCATCTTCCCCATTGCAATCTAGAACTGATGGATTTTATTACTTCTATTTATGAACATGTCAACTTCATCCATGTCTGTTATGCTATCTTGAATCCTTAACCCCTTGTTAAGGTAAAACTACCTGTGTATGACACTAATGGACAAGTGACAGTTGTCTCAATTACACAAAAACAAGTTTTGAAAAACAAACAACTTTGGTCTTGATGGGATGCTGGTGGAATCTGTGCCTCTGTTGGCCAAAAAGGTGGAGAGGCAGTTCGGGAATGTAGAGGCTGCATCGGAAAAGGATTGGTAAGAGGATGGAGCATGGATAGTAGGGAAACTAATTGTGGACAGTGACAGGTGAAGGGTAGATAAAGTGTGTGTCCAGGAGACCAGGTGGAAAGGTAGCAGGGCTAGGAACATCTGAGGGAAATGCAAACTGTACTGTGGTGGAGATGGACAGAGTAATGGGGCACGAGTCGCCTGCAATGGATACTTTGTGAATGGAATTAATAGAGGTGTGGAGAGTCAATGACAGGCTTGAAGCTAGAGTTAGAGGGGGTAATGTTGAATGTTGTCATCGTGTACACCCCACAGCTTTGATGTATGCCTGACAAGAGGATTCCTGGAGTACGGTAAGTTAGTTGAAATTGTGAAGGATGTCTCTGAAGGAGAGAGATTGGTCACTGGAGCAGACCTCAGTGGGCATAGTCCAGAGTGGAACAGAGGGGAGGGAGAATTGCTGGGTAGATGTTTTTCTAGCAAGAGGAACCCAGGGGTACAGATCGTGGATTATGCAAAAAGGATGGAGATACCAATCGTCAACATGTATTTCCAGCACAGTCAAGAGTATAGGGTGAGTCATAAGAGGAAGGTGTGCTCTGGTAGGCTACATCTTGTATAGAGGATGCAACTTGAAAGATGTCAGAGATCGTTAGGTGGTGGCAGGAGAGAGCGCAAGGAAGCATTGATTGGTGGTGTGTCGGATGACCTTAGTCAATAGAAAGAGGAAGCAAGTGATGGCAGAGCCAATGATTAAATGATGGAGACTAGACGAGTTTTGTCAGGAATTCGGGAAGGGCTTTGGACAGGCCGAGGGTAATCATGAGGATTTTCCACTTGCCAGGAAGAGTGCAGCTAAGCTAGTGAGGGAAACTGGCAGAAAGGTCTGAAGTGTTTCTTCTGCACAGAAGAAAGAAGAGAAGGGGACTTGGTCTTAAGTCTTGGACTGAGGCGGAGGTGAGAAAAGTTAGATATGAGCACATCATTGGAACAACAAAGCTGGAGTGATTTGGGGTTAATGTTGGAGAAGGAAGTTTAAAATGGTTTAGTCATGTGCAGAGGCGTATAAAGAGGATGTCAGATGGTGCCTGGTTGGAGGAAAAGAGGTAAACCACACAGAGGGTTTATGGATACAGGGAATAAAGACGATGATGGGAAGGACAGAGGTAGGTGGATGATCTGCGGTGGTGACCCCTGGAGGGAACAGCCAAAAGAAGAGGACTGGCCCACACATTGCTTTATTGTAATTTTCCACAAATGTTCTGAAATGTCCAAAGATGTCAACATTCAGATACACATAATGAGTGTAGAGAACAGTGGTACACCTAATTTTCTCCTTTTGTGGACCTCAATGGGTGGAGGTGTTACTAAAGGTCAGTTCATGTAATTAGAGTAACAAGTGCCCTGACATACTGTAAAGGTTAGTTTAAAGTTAATGTTTTTAAATATGAGTATTGTCTGTCTCAATAAGGTCACAAATGTTCCTGTTGGTGAAACAGCAGAGCTTTGGATATGCAAGCATGGACAGAAGGCCTACATGACCGTATATTAATTAATTATTAATATTAATAGGTGTTTTTTAAAGATTAATATGTTGGGAGAAATGTGTTTGTTACGACACTGGGGCGCAATGTTTTAAAAATCAGTTGATAGATATTTATGCTGATTCAAACTAAAATTGTTCTAGCACATAAATATTTTTACCCTTACCCTCCTGATAAGCAAAATTCCACTTATCTACTGTGACTTGCCAGCTGTCTCGATAAAGCTACAAATGTTAGCGATACAGCTGAGCAAATGATGAGTCCAAGCATACTTGGTCTCATCGACAACTATGTGGCAACTTGTTTGTACAGTCACAATTGAGGCAGTGGGGTGAGAGGTGTGTGCAGCTCCCAATAGGTCAGTGCAATCTTACTAATCTGATCGGCTAATAATACTATACAGCTGTCAGTCCTAACTCAAGAAAAATTGTTCCCCAGTGTAAACTGTCATGCATCACTGACAATGTAAGGGCAAACTATCAAAAGTTGTTGTGTAGCAGCATACAATGATTGAATGTGCATTGGTTACAAAATAAGATGAACACAACATGCAGCGCCAAGTCATCGATCCGGATCGGGATTGTTGTCTGTTTCTATTTGTATTTTCTTTTTAAATTGTTGTGCTATTAGACTATATTGTAACTTTTTTGTAATCTTTTCAACTAATGAACCTGAGAATTTTGAAAAATTTTTCATAAAGTACTTTAGAAATTGTGTAATCACTCCAATGTTGCTTGTAATGTGCATTGTTTTCGATTCTATTGGTCCAGTTGAGACTGTAGATGAAAACTAGCCTGTGTTGACAATGTTTGGCACATTTGTTTGCCAAAGCCTTTTCTCCTTCAATATTTGGAGAGAGATTGTAAGTCTTCTTCAAGCTTGTATTCAACTGACATTACAACAGGAAATTCCCTCTGGCCAGCATCAGTCATTTTCAAGAACAAGTTATTCTCTTTCAGAGCATCTTTCGCACAAATGAATTGTGACTGACACCATGTTCAGTGGGAATTTTCTGAATGGCAGTATGCAAAAGCGACTCTAACAGAAGAACAAGCTGATGTAGCTGCTGAGTGACCTCCTGTACTGCCACTTCAGATAAATGCAACACTCCATGTAGTTAAAGAAAGAGGGAGGCTAAATTATACTGAAGTTGATGTTGCAAGTTGTCCAATTTCCACTTGAGCGCCTTTCACATTTTTGTCTTGCTCTATAGGATTGTGGAAAAATCCTCAAATTCTTGTCCATCTTGTGCCACTTCTAGATCTGAACCGTGAGGTGTGCTGCATAATGCCATTCAACCGCTTTTGACTGGGAAGCCAATGCTCCTTGCATTTATGCGCAGTAAATGTTGAGTAGACGTTGTTTTCAAAAATGTAGTTATCATATGTACGCATCAGTTTCCTCATTTTTAAGATCATCAACCCTCTGGGTCACGTAAACTGGACCAATGAAAGAATAAAATAAAATTTAGCCCTGAATTTCCTGTTTTTCCTCTCTTCGGATTTCGACAAAGGGGAGTGGGGGGGGACATTTTTTCGATTTTTTGTTTTTCATTTTCTCGATTTTGGTTCCAAAATGAGAAAACCAAAAACGGAAATGGGTTTGGTTTTCTCATTTTTCGAAAGAATGAATTTTACACGGATTTTGGGACTGAATTAGATTTTATTATTTCATTGGTCCGGTTTACGTGACCCGGAAGGTTGGTGATTAGCAGTACCTTGCTAGCATTCATGCTTCCTCGCAACCACGATTGCAGCTGCCAGGAGCATTCAGTCCCGCCACCATTCTAACTTGGGGGATATTTCGGCATGTCAAACATCTGTCGAAAAGCTCCCTGATAAAGGTAGTGTGTGGTCCCACCTCAGCCATGATCGATAGATGGTGGTTTAAGTACAACTCACGTAAACTGGGGACCAATGAAATAATCCCTGAATCCCGTTTTTCGATTGTGTTTTCGATCAGAGCCGAAAAATGAAAAAAGGCATATTGTCAATTTTTGGCTTTGCGTTTTCTTGTTTTTGATTCCAAATTGTTTTTTGTTTTCTTGTTGATTCCAAAACGGAACAACCAAGAACAGAATGATTATTCACGTCAAGTCAACTCAAGTCAGTTTAATTTGTATCTTGAGTTATCTCAAGGCGCTTTACAAAATGGAGCAGGTCGTGCTCCTCAGCATGTTAACAGTCAAGGTCTATGGGATGGACACAGAGACCCAACATACTGTATCCCCCATTAGAAACAGTGGCGAGGAAGAGCTTCCATTAAAGGGAAGAAACCTCGGGCAAGCCAGGCTGCAGGTGGGCAGCCAACTTCCTTGACAGGTGTAGGGATGCACAGCTTTAGGAGCAGGACCCATATGTTTGGAGGTCCATCATCACTGGTGGTGTTCTAGCTGCTGGCTGCGGATTGATAAAGCACAAGACAAAACTCTGGACCCCAATTAGTAACATGCATTTACGAGACAGGGATGCAGGTAAGGGATGGGTGCAAGTGTGGCGGAGAGGGAGGGGAGATTGAGGAAAAGAAGGACAGGAAAATTCTGGCCGCATGGTTTTGACAGTTCTGGCTGCATGGTTTTGTCTAACTATAAGCTTTATCGAAAGGTTTTTATCCCACTCTTAAAAGTAGTGAGGGTATCCGCTCGGGCTGGGTATTGTTAAGAACCTCCTGATTCGATTTCGATTCTATGGGTAACAATTTGATTCGATTTCGATTCGATATTGTTTTAAACACTTCGATATCGATTCAGTAATAAGTCGAAATGCACAAATAATTGATAATGTTGATAAATTAATTTCAAAAAAATTTTTTTCATGCCCATATGAACAGCCAAGGTATATCATAGCATTTTTTAGCACTAAAACATATGTCAATAGCATGAATTAGCACAATAATGTGTGCTGAATATGGAATACAAAAGTAAAAAATATGACAGTACTGTATTAAAACTAAAGTGCATGTAATCTTTAATTACATTTCTTTTCTGTTGGCAATTGTGTTGTAACTCAACATTTCTGAGCAATAAAACATTTGAATATAAAGCATTAACTCAATAATGCTAACTATCAGGGCTGGGTATTGGAAGGAACCTCTCGATTCGATTTCGATTCTTAGGGTTAAGTTTATCGTTTTACTCTTGTCGCTCGGTTCAGCTTGACACAAATTACCCACCACTTTGCTTTTGTTCCCTGTTTAAGTGGGAACTCGAAGTAATTCCAGACATCGGAACTCTTTCCACCGCTTGCCATTTTGTGGTTGCGGACATCAGCAGCTTCCGTACATAAAACGCGATTCACAGGATGTTGCGCCAGAGGGTGAATCGATTCAGCGGTAGTGCTGAATCGATATCGAATCGAAATTCATCGAAATTCATCGATGCATCGAAAATTTCGATGCATCGATTCTTCGATATTTTTACCAAGCCCTACGAATGACGTCCCCTCATTAGGTCGCGCGTGATCATATTACACCTCGACGACACGGTCGCCTTCACCTCTTCATTTCCCCTGGGCGAGCTGGATGAGATCATCCCCGGCTCGTCTCTTTGTGAATTAATGGCACCGCTGTGTGTGGTGGGCCTTCGCCGGCCCCGGGGGGCGCGGCCCCGGGCTGTCACGCTGCCACATTAATTATGTGTCAGCATAGATGAGTATTAAGGCTCAGCTGAGTTTGGTGCACTCAACTTCCTGTTTCTGGAGGTATAATGAAACTGTCATCCAAGGATGGATGTGTGTAATATTCCTCTCAGGTGGAAGCCAAGAGGCAAAACCGATGTAAATTTAAACCCTAAGTATGAGACTACAAGACTGATCAATCGCGCACTTTTGGAGCAAATTACAAATATCGATTGCGTCAACAAGAGGGTAAAGGTTCTTTGGAAGGCTAACGATATTGGAGACAGACAAGGCAGCTCCATCTAAGAACCACTTACCTTGACTTAACCATCTCTTACTATGGATTATCATGATGGATTACTGATTTATTGCCAAGAAAAACATAGAGGTGTCTGGAGCCCACAAAGTCAAATTGCATCCAAATTGATGCATTCAAAAAAAAAATTGACTACATGAAGTAAAAGAGGAAAACTGAAAGCATCAATCAATTCATCCTTTACCAAAACGATTGACGGCGGACAGATTTTTAATCAATCAGCACTTATGCTTGCATACTCTGCGCTACTCTGATGTCTATTTCAAGTGCAAGTATATCAAAATGTGCAAGGGCTCCGCTGAGGATGAAGCAAAGCTTTAACTCATCAAGTGTCTAAGACAACAAGCAAGTCTAAGGGCTGAAAATGGCTGAATAGATTTTGACTAAAAGGAGATTGTAGAGCTAAAACACCACTAACTTCACACACCGGTAACATACACCAAAAACCCCGATAACCTTGCACTACCTGCGATGGCAGTCCTCTGTTGGACACCTAGGACCACAAGAAGCATCCGTCTTCCTTCCTCCACTTCCCCACCCACTCCTACACACGCCAAGCTTGACCTTGGTTTTGAAATATCTTACTCATCGCTCACTCTATTCACTATTGTTCGGCACAGAACTAAACCATAAAAAAGTGGGCGGGTGACACCGCAGGAAGGATTTCAGTGCCCAAACCCTGACCACAGTTTAGGTCTATTGGAGTCAATCTGATCTAAAGTACGGCTTTGTCCACAGCGACACAGCCGGACCCTGTGCTGCTAATCCACAGCTGAGGAGTGGGGAGAGGATACCACATCACCTGGCGAAACACAGACACACACACACACACAAGTGCTTACACACACACACAGCTACCTGTGTAAGAGAAGGAGAGCGTGGTACAGAGCCAAAGCAGCCCTGTAAACCAACCCTGCCATTAAGCTCACTTATGGTAAAGCCTGCTTTCAAACATCACTCTCTCTTTGTCTCACATAACTCGCTCTCACGCATACACACAATTTAAGTGCTTAACACAACACATCCAACAGTCCATGGTAAAGTGTATGTTGCTAACTACCCGTTTGAGGCCCTGGGTATACACACCACATCAGAAGCCAGGGCAGCGTTAACTATTGACTTTCTATCAACACAGCTGGCCAATCAGTGTGTTGAATGCGTGGATGTGTGTGTGTCACAGGAGCTGTGGCTACCTGAGCCCTGGCTATTACACTCGCTCTGCAATCAGGCAAACAGTGCCGGCAGCAGCCCGGTGGCGGTTGGCCACTGCGAGGTAAGAGTGGCGCTCCGTGATTACAGCCTGCTGCGAGCTGGGAGATAACGGCATGTCTACGCGCGTCACACGCCGCCATTTTTGCGTAAACTTTGATAAGACTTAATGGGAAAACCTTCCCATGCGTTTCTTACTGTCACGCTTGAGGGCGGTACATTTTCCCTGTTAATCGTTTGACATTTCAGCGGTTTCTCTTGGATGTTGCTGACGCCATGGCATTGGTGGCCAACCTCTGAATCTTGAATATCAAAATCGGGAACCCAGTGTGTTTACCAGGAACAAAGCCCTTCCATCGTGACTCACTGCAACTCGGGTGCATTTTGTAACCAAACAATTGCTGGATTGTTGTGGTTTGTGATGTTACACTCGCTGCAGCAGGGCTGATGGAAATGTGGTCAGATGAGCTGCTCTGCTTTTCCTCGAAGCTGCTGCTGTCGTAATCCAGGCCGGAATGGAGCCATCAGCCAACTGTTTGTTTTCCTACAACTGCAGCTTGTTGACTCTTGTATCGCTCAGAATGAACATTCATCCTGTGTCAATGGATCTCTTTGCAGCCAGCAGATTATATTAGTCCTTTATTAACGCGACGAGTTTAAAATATAAATTGGTTTTACCTCTCTGTTTCCATGGTGGCCTGCGGTGCAGAGAGTTGAATCTGGGCCACCAGAAAGAGACTCTGGGGCTCTCATCTCCTCGAAGCACCATTAAAAACACAATACTAACAGCGAAAAAGCCATTGAAACACACAATCCACACACACTCCTCTGTCTGTCTGTCTGTCTGTCGGTGCACAGATGTGTGTCCCTCTTTTCTGCAACACTGGTGGAAAACGCTGAGTCAGGCTGGCATGGCGTTAAACACAGACTGGTGGAGGAGCAGAGCCGCGTCTCTCCACCAGACGTGAGTCACTGCATTCAGGGCACAGCCACCCCAAACCTCTAATTCAGAGCTGGCGTGGACTTCCCGTAAGCTAAGACCTGTTCGTGGATGGGAGTGGTGGGAAGGCGTTTGGAACAGCCCGGATAAGGATGCCAATGGAAACACCTCACTGCTTCCTCCGCTCAATGGGGCTCGACTTCGCTCTGCTTCACTGACCGCCACCCTCCTGCTCAACGCATACGGGCGATGCTGAGTGGACCGGATCAAAGGATGGCCCGAGTGTCTGGTGCCTCATTGTACCAGCATGTATTTGTCAGCAGTAAGTGTGTGTGGGGGAGTGAATGTCAAGGCGGTAGAGGATCACAGTGTGATACAGACAGCTCTAGAGGGGGATATGTTGGCTCTATTCAAGTATGCTGCTCAGTGTGAGTATGTGCTTGTGCGTATGTGCGTGTGCGCGTATGTGCGTGTGCGTGCATGTGTGTGTGTGTGTGTGTGTGGGCGTGCCTGTGTGCACATGCGCAGTCACAGCTGTATGTGTGTCTCCTCTCCACTCTGAGTTAATCTCAATTTCAAGACAGGCAGAAGAGGCATTGAACAGCCAAGGGTGTGTGTGTGTGTGTGTGTGTGTGTGTGTGTGTGTGTGTGTGTGTGTGTGTGTGTGTGTGTGTACGTACCCTCTGCAGCTCCGTGACATACTGAGCCACCATGAAGGCAGACATTGTGGTGAAGCTCTCGGCCGTGGCGGCGATGTGGGAGTACATTCTCTCAATCAGTCTAGCACACTGGATATATGCGTCACTGTCTGCTCTCACACACACACACGCACACACACAGATGTTACTTTATTACCTGTAAATCCGTACGACTGCCCTCCTTAGAGGCAATGAAAACCCTTCCACCCCCCCTGGCTGGAGCACGCGTGCCTGTGTCAGACATCTGCGATTCAACTTCCAACAACTGCATAAATTAAAGTTGAAATCGTGTATAAACTTGTCAGAAGCACTACTTTGACCTCTGTGTGAGTACAGGAAATTTGACTGTAACTAAGAGGCTAAATTGTCTTGGGCTTAACTGTTTGAAGATCCACCCACGTGTAGATAAGAACACTTGGGTGGACTTTCCTCTCATATCTCAGTCTGTCAACACGTTGTCTCACCGGGGCGCGTGCTCACACCAGCAGATACCTAAACAATGGACTTTACTGTTCTGTGCAGACATTCATAGAGTATTCCGTACATAGTCTGTGAAACAGTCTCCTATTCCATTAATAAGGATGAGGTGTTAACAACCATGCAAAGATGACGAGTTAGCCATTAAAGGGAGACTTAAAATGCAGAGGGATTTCGCTTTTTGTTGTGCTGAGGTAACGACATGGAAAATACTCAGTTGTCAGGATGAAACGATGCATCCATTGAACACAAAAATCTGCAGTAGAGGAGTTTGACTATGTTTGATGTTGTTCTCCATATCGAGAGTTTTTGGTTTGCCTGTGTCATGACAATACAATACAATACAATACAATACAATTCAATTTGTATAGCGCCAAATCATAACAGGAGTTATCTCAAGGCACTTTACAGGATGGAGCAGGTAGTGCTCCTCAAGGACAAAATCATAAATATACCTCAGATTCTTCTCTTTTTTTCCCCAACCACCACCAGCTCCCTGGTTTCAATAGCTGCCTGTTTCGTGAATGTGAGGTGGCAATGAAGAGCGAGGTGGTGTTTGCTGCGTGCGTTACCTGTGTCAGCCTCTCCTCGCTGACGGCCTTCGTGCATGATGGACGCCACCAGACGGTAGAAAACGTTAAGGAATGATGGAGCAGCATCCAGCATCACCTGGACAAACACACAGAGGGCTTCATCACGCCTTGCAATGAATCGGGCAACGATCTGGACTAAGGCTGATTAATGAATCGCTCATCTCCACGCATCAGATGTTTTGATCGTCCACACAGCTTTAAGACTGATGATGAGTCACATTCCAGACATCTACCCTCCTTACAAGGTTACAGCTTGAATCAAGCTTTGTGGCAAACTTTAAACTCCTTGAAAGAGGTTTGTTTTCGTCTCCTTGCCCATGTCCTCTCTCTTTCCTAGGCCCTTGGGCAACTTGATGGTGGGAGCGGAGGGAGAGGGAGCAGCGTGGGAGACGATGATGTCAGCGACTCTGCTTGGCGCTTGGTAATGGTTTCCATCTACCCACACCCGCTTGGTGCCAGCCTATACGGCGTGCCAGCTCGCAGACCTTCATCCTCCCCTTCTCCTACCTCTGCCTCTCATCGCCCCTCTCTTGGGCTCTCTCCTCTCCTATGTCGAAACCTTCCTCTCGGCTCACCTTTCCGTCCAGACTCTTTTGCAACTCCTGCGCTATGGCCAGCTTCACCTTCTCTGTTCTTGCCTTTGTCTCGTTATATTGTCTTTTGTCTCAAAATAGAAAGTCTGATAGCCATTAGCTGTTTTGCCAGCCTGCTCCGTTTAACAGCAGCAGTCCATCTCTGTAATACTATGTCACAGGCCATAGGCTAGTAAAAAAACAAAAAGTAGCATGCAAGAGTAGAGAAAAGGACATTGACCCCGATGCATATACTGTATAAAGTTGGGTAACAGAGCAAACGGTTACAAAGGCAGATGGCTCATGCTTGGCAGAGGATATATTTGACACAAAGGAGGTTTTTGCGCAGCTGTTTTTGTGTGGATGCGTCAGAGAGCTCAAATCTACTCTCACCAGAACTGGTCATCAATTTCCCGTCTCTACCACGTCCTACCGCTAAAAAATTCAGGCAACGTGAAGTAAGCCGGGGGCTGAAACAGACCATAAATGGAACAAAAAATTACCTTATTCCCTTGAACCTAGATGAGGAGCATAAAAATTGTGAAGTACTGTCTTTTTTGAATGCCAGACAAGGCTTAAGTTTACAGCATGAGGGCCTTCCACCAAGTTTTCTGACTCGATCTCCACCCCAAGCAGATACAACCTCAAAAAACCGAAAGACCTCTGACGTCTTTGATTCGTCGCTCCCCTCCAAACCTGCATTAGGGCGTATGCAGTTAGGATTTATCTGCTGATGATACGAGGTATGATGCCATTAAACATGATGTTTTTGTGCTTTATCGTAGATATAACTCATTTAACATGGCGTCCAGACAGATGCAGCAGCAGTCCCACTGATCTGATCAAACTATAATATCCATCTGCCGTCTCAGCCACAGGAAGTTATCATACTGCATTCATAGTTTGTCATTTTGAAGCAGCATAGATTGATTTCAGTTGCTGTCTCGTTTTGTGTTTGCTGTTGTAAAACAAGGTTGTCAATCATTTCATCCCTCCTTTGGTCTGTCTCTTCATACCTGAGGGTGACACTGGATGATGGCGAACAGCGCCTCGTGGACAGCCAGGAGCACAGAGTAGTAGACAGGCGGGGTGAGGGAGTGGAGGGGCACCGCCTGGAGCGCTCCGAGGACCAGGGTCACATGATGAGGGTTGGAGATACGGCCCTCCCCCTGCCGCAGCAGCGAGGTCATCGCCTTCACGATCGGAATGGTGAAGGGAACAGTCAGGGAGGTGTCCTGGCTGGGGGATCTCACCAGGTGCTGCAACATCATGCAGAAAGAAAGCAAAAGGATCAGAAGCAAGATTGCAAAAGCTTATACACACACACACAAAGATGCACATATCTCAACGCAGGCTGTTGGACAGCATGCGGGAAAGGAAATGAAGCCCAGTTGTCCTTGAGGCAGTTTCGAAGAATGAGCCATTGTGAGTGCTCCAAACACTTAGCCACATTTCAAAAAAATGTGACTTTTTGCCATCTCTATTGACACTACTATGGAACTCTTTCACCCACTAACCACCGTGAATACGGACGGCAAGGAACAAGTGGATAGAAATGCAATGCAAAAGATAGTGAGGCATTTTGTGTGTGTGTGTCTGTGTGTGAGGGGAGGGCAGATTCTGTTCGCTCTGCGTGCAGGCTGTGATAGAAAACACACAGACTAAACAAGCTGCTCTTGGAACAACAGTAATTGTGGAGATTGGATTGAATGCAGCAGTGTGTTGCCCTCGCTGGGCTGCTGAGTCACAGATGATGACTGCTGTCACGAGCGCTTTGAGCAAACATGGCCGCAACAAACGCAATATCAGGCTGTCTACGTGGGGCGTTTGCGCTGGCTTCATGCGGAAAAGAATTTTCCGTGACAACAGCAATAAAGTCTAAAGGCAACTTTGCTTTTATGCTTGCAGCAGCCCGTGGATGTGGATAATAACTTTCCTCTGGATTGTTGAGGATGTGAACAATGGTGTTATCTACAGCTGCTCAAACAATAAAACATAATGGTGGGGGAGCTACACCAACACTACCTCTTTTGTGCGCTATGGACTGGTTCCATGCAGGGCACTTTTTTAATAAAAGTGTTTCTTTACCTCCCTCTGGCTACTGAGGCTGGGGAACTCCAGCATAACTGGTAAACTTGCCCTTCATAACACAGTTGTTCAGTGTACAGTAAACACACTGACTGAGTATCAGTATTCCTCATGTTGGGGTGTTTACTGTGTTGATGTGCTCCTACCACCATATTGGATATGATCTGAGGTGCGATGAGCCGCAGGGCTTTGGAGCAGACTTCAGGTAGCTGACAGCAGGACAGTGCCTTGGTGATGATAACAGCAGACACAACCTCCTAAAAAGGGCGAGAGGGGAAGAGATCCTCATCACAGAAATGTCATATTACAGCAAATATGACTGCCGGGGGCAAAACAGCTTAAGGTGCTCATCAGCAAATCCATAATGTGTGACTATGTAAATGTAAACATAACTTTTTCCCTGTGAACTGTCCACTGATTCATCACGCAATTAGCATAGCACAGGATGGGAACCAATAAGACAGTTGACAGGAGTGATCTAGTACTGAACACAGCTGTCCTTCACCACTTCTTCATACTTGCAAAATAACTGCAGACTAACGTTTTCGAAGCCGAGCTTTGCTTGTGGCAGCGGGACAAATTGACGTGGCAGTCGGTGTGATGTTTTCTCTCACCCTGTAGTTTCCTGCCTGCAGCTTGACAGCATCCAGTTGTTCCCCGATGAGCAGGAGCAGCAGTTGAAATTGATCTGCTCCGTTTTTCTCCACCAGATGGCGCAGCAGCTCCTCCACGCGGGGCTCCAGCTGGCACACATCATCTGAAGACAGCCAAGGAGCTAACAACAAAATGAGAACAAAGGTGAGGGAATGAGTATTGCAATCTGCTATTCATAATAATTGCCATTATCAATGTGTTTGATGACTATGGTGGCGGTATTTATCGCGATAATGTACATTTAGTTGTGGCTTCCATGTGTTAAGGTGTGTGTGTGTGTGCCTCTCTACCTGCCAACAGTCGGTGCACTGTCTGCAGTATATTGATGTACAACTCGTACAGCTGCTTTCTTTCTGGCTCTTCTGCAACACCTCCTGTAGTCTCAGCCACTTTGTAGAATGTGGACAGGAAAGCCAGCGATGCAAACAGGAAGTCCACCGACTTTGGGGAAGATGCTATTTCCTCAAGGATCTGCTGGCAGAGGCTACGGTAGAGGGTCAGATGACTCAGAGAGGCTGTTGCGATGGTCTGGCTGCCGTCAGCCTCGGCTGACAACGAAGACAGCTCAGAGCTCATCATGACCGTCATCACCTCCACCACAAAGGCCTGGTCGAGGACGCCACCCGAGGCGTCGGCCTGCGGCCTTAGGGCTGCCCCGATCGTCGGCCCCAGCAAGGCAGCGGTTCTGGCGAGGAGCTGCGTGAGAGTTTGATCAAGTGGTTTGCTCCTCCCCAGGTTGCAGCTCATTTCTTGCGCGAAAGAGCTGAGCGATGCCAGGAGAAGATGGATGACGCGGGCATTTTCTCCTCGATTGCTTTCTCCTGCAATTTCCCGTCTCGCTGCTTCTTCTGCGGTGAGATAGGCCGTGAACTGCTCCAGGTTGAGGCGCACGCTGCTGTTTCTGACTATAATGAACCTGACCAGAGATCTGATGAAGCCCTGTGCTGCTTTGACCAAGTCTGTCCAATCACTGCCGCCCAAGTCAAATCTTTCACTGCTGCAGAGACGGAGCAGCGAGGACACAACTACCTGAAGCAGAGTGCCTCCATGGATCAGCTTCAGCACGCCTCGGAAGTTTTTGCCTTCCGAGAGAGAAGTCAGAAGCCCAAGCAGCTGACCTGGGAGCCGAGCGGAGACGTCTACATCAGGTGTCTCCATGGTTGCTGCACGTTTCTGTGGTGTGGTAGAGGTCAGAATGAACAAGACGAGGAGGAAGAGTGAAGGCAGATCCTCAGAGCTCATTCCATCCACGTCTAGATTTGCGGCAATTTGTAGTAAATTCAACAATTCTTGGGCAGCAGCGTCCGACAACACAGCGGGAATGCTGCCGCTCTTTGAGGCTGTCACAATCACCTCCACTACAGCCTCTGTCCCCCTCCCTGGTTGGTTGAGTTTCCTCTCCATGTCTTGAAACAGCTGAGGCGCCGTGCAAGCCAGAGACTCGTCTGTTGCCATGAGGACCAATGTCATTCTTTGCCCGAGGGTTTGAAGTGTGGCAGAGAAAAGCGACTGCAGCTCTGTAAAAATGGGGCTGTGAAGTAGCTGCAACGACACGAGGGGGACAGACAGACAGGCGGGCGCCCTGCTGTCGTCTTTGTCCACCTGCCCGCTGATCAGCGATTTGACGAGGACTTTGGCGACGCAGCAGATGTCTTCCTTGTTTAGGTAGTGAGCAATCAGTGGCAAATTGGATGTGACGAGCCACCAGTGAGCTGTGGGGTAGGAGCCAGCGGTCACACTGCCGACCTGCCTGTTCCACATCTGCTCTCCCTCCGGGTGCCCTTCCAGCTCCCCTCTGGCTAAAATAAACTCTGCTGCCGTGCTGAGGGCAGCAGATGTGCCAGGCTCTGTTGGGAAGGGAGCCTCATACAGAGTTCTCTTCATCTGCTGCAGAGCGAGGAGCTTGAGCAGCAAAGAGCACGTAGGGCTGCCGAGGGGAGTGGCTGCGCCACCCTGGTCCTCTGGGGCCTCGGATGAGTCTAGACGTGTGTATCTGCTGCAGTGAAGGTGGAAGAGTGTGTCCACTTCCACCCAGGTGTACCTGAGAAGAAGGCCGGCTTCCTGCGTCTTCTGCCTCCACATGACCACAGATCCAGAATCTGAGAGCTGCTCTGCAGGGGCCAAACTACTCCTGCTCAACTTTGCAGTTTTTTTAGCTGATCGCCTCTTGCTCTCCATGGTGTCAGAAGCCTGCTGTTCAGAGGACGGCAGTTGTAGCACGTCTTTGATCACCAGCTGCATCTCCTCCATCAGCCGCTGGCTTTGCTTGACCAGTGGAAGAGGGGAGGCGTTGTCCAGACTCTTCATATTAAACAGGACGGCGTGAAGCAGCTGGATGAGAGAGAGGAGCTTCAGAGATGCATCGTTCTTTGCTCCATCTTCCTTTGACACTCCGTTTTCTTGTTCCTTGTCCACACTTTGTAGCTCCATCTCCTCGACCTGTGTTGTCTCCCTGGCAAAATCCGGTAGGAGAAAATTCCGAACGCTCTCCAGCACTGACAAGCATATCTCTATGACCTGAGAATGGGGTGTATCTAGCAGGCAAGTCGTGACAGCGGCGGAAATGCCCCCAGACAGCAGGGGGGGTCGTAGCTCATCCAGGGCCGGCTGACAGATGATGGAGTTGAGTACGGAGAAGAGGCGGGGAAGCTGGCGGAGCTTGGTGTAGGTCTGCAGCAGACTGGAGACCAAGATCTGTACGGAGGAAAATATAAAAAGATGCATCTGTACCCAACAATCTGGGTCTTAACTTTAATCCTGACTTAATCCAAAAACTGACTGACAAACTAACCTGTCTGGCTGACTGTATACGTGGCTCCATGCATTCCGCGTTCACCCAGGCTGAAGACAGCAGCTCGTCCAGGTCTGGCTCAATGATCAGGTGGTTGAGACTCAACAAAGTCTTCAAACAGCGGTACCATGCTGGGATGCTAGAGGGGGAAGATTCAGGGGGAAAAAGCCTTTTATTCCAATCAACTCAAAAAACTCCAAAAATCAAAAAGCATGGCATTGACTTTACCTAGGCTGGGTGTTGTTGAACAGCATTCGTGCCAGGCCACGGTAAAAGCTGAGCTGGACCTCGCCGTGTCTGATCCGGTCGGCGGCTACGTTGTAAATATCAGCAGACAGTGCGTGGTTCAGCAGGGCTTCTGTGGCCAGAAGAGCCACACTCCAGCTCTCTGGAGAGCTGAGGGTGCTATTGTCTAGCCCGACGTCTAGAAGAGGTACCAAACGCGCAAGGAAACGGAAACACAGCATCTTCTGTTCCTCCTCGCTGTCTCCTCCTCGTCCTTTGCTGTAGTTCTCCAAGAAGAACTTGAACATCGCAGACATGGAATTAGCCTTTACGGTGTAGTGTAAGCTGGGCTCACAGTATCCTGAGGCACTTAGTTTGCTGAGAATACTGCTGACTGGCTTCAAAAGGCCTTTGGCACCACGTTTCCCACAATCCTCTTTAGGTGGGGTGAGCTCTTCCCTGTAGGCTGCCAGCAGCTCTGACGGGAAGAGAGCCGCCTGCAGGATGGAGTCCAGCTTTGTGCGAGTGTCTCTGTGTAGCTGTGGACGGAGACACAGGCGCGTTCGATGGAGGGTGAAGTCCCCAGAACTCAGCAGGTATCTGAGCAAGATCATGGTCTGAAGGAGTCGGTTGGTTACCATGGTAACCACTCTATTTGGATTGGCCTGCTGCCTCTGTACCGACATATAGCACGACAGAGTCTGGTTTAGGACGTCAAACAGAGAGGCTGAGCGAGTGTTCCGTGCTCTTTCAGCGACTGGCTCTGGCTGAGCAGTTCCAGAGTCACTTTTGAGCTCTGCCATAGGCTCATCCTGAGCTGTGACAATCTCCTGTGTGTGCGAGACATCCTCAGAAGGTCCAGAGGGCAATGGCTGCTGTAGCTCGTGGCAGGCCAGAGAACACAGCCTGGCTGCCAGGTCAACCATGAGCTCATACTTACTGGTGAAGATGGACGACAGAGCGGGTGAGGAGAGGACTCCTTTGCACACGCTGAGGAGAGTCGACAAACACACGGCAGGTTTCCCACTAACTTGTGCACATTCATGCAAACGGTCAAGTAGAAGCTGCAGACAAAAGGAGCGAGGTGTGTTAGTAAGTCATCAGTCAGACAAGATATTTCAGGTGCATTTCACATTTCAAGCACAATTTGTAATCTTGATGATTATTGTTTGCAGCTCATGAAAATTAAAACTTATCTGATCAGGTCAATATTTCTGCATTAAAAATCAATTTTTACTTGGCCTCATGTAAAATCTCAAGATACTAGATCTTTCTCCTCAAACAAACAAAACTT
This sequence comes from Carapus acus, assembly GCA_900312935.1. Taxonomy (NCBI): domain Eukaryota; kingdom Metazoa; phylum Chordata; class Actinopteri; order Ophidiiformes; family Carapidae; genus Carapus; species Carapus acus. The sequence continues at coordinate 6,669 of OMPJ01015155.1, read as the reverse complement.
ATGATGAAATTAAAGATTTTATCTACATAATATTGTAGTTTTTCACTTTAGAAACACCTGTATTCCAGTCAGCTGGCACACACTCGGCGCTCAGGTGTTTGCATGTATAGTATGTTTGTTACAGCTACGGCACCTGTGCCATGTTGAGTCGAAGGCTGATGGTCTTGCCCTGCTTAACCAGAGAATGGAGCTTCTGGCTGTGCAGCAGATCATCCAGATAAGACCAAAGGCCTTCTAGAACATTCAGGGAGAACTCAACTTTCTGACTGTACCAGCCAGTCAGAGCATGAGTGCACCAGTCTAGCAGCACCTGGTAATCAAGCAGAGAGAAAGAATATACACCATTATTAATTCCTCTTGGGAAGATATACAGTACATTTCAATATGTGTGAAGTTCACAAGCTCACATTTTGTCTGTAAAACTATTAAATGAATAAAGGAACTTTTAGCCTTCAATACACCTCACAAATGCATCATAGTCCAACATCATTACCAAAACATACATGGACTCATCTCTGATCTTTCCTGAGTTAGGATTCCCTCTTCTCCTGCTCCCCCTGAGCTACCTGCCATTACCTCTCACTAAGCCTGCATCGGAGTTGCTCCTCAAATGTGACTATCAGAGGGCAGAAGATGACATACTAGTGTTCTGAACTAGTGTAAAGACCTTTGAGGGGAATTTGGAGTTTGTGGAGTTGACAGATAAAGTTGACATGACCAGACCTTTCCTACAGGTAAGGCATACCATTATTGTGATAATTCAGAGGTGTATAAAAGTGGTTGAACACAACAAAGGGGTACCTGCTCCTTGTTGGGCAGCAGACACAAGGGGGATATCCAGGCAAAGCGAGCCAGCTTCAGCCTGTCCTCCCAAGGTGTGTGAGGACTCTTGAGCTTCAAGTGGATCCCAGAGTAGATGGCAGCCATTGTAGATGCTGAAACAGAAAGAGAGAGAGGATAGAAGAAAGGGTGGAGAAAGGGGAGAGCAACAAAGAGGAGGGTAAGAAAACACAAATCGGAGGGAGAGATGACAAAAGAAAGATCAAATGTTAGAAGGGGAGAGGGCGTGTGTTGAGAGAGGTTAGAGGAGAGAATAATAAGTAATTTCAGTGTGGTCTAACTTCTCTTGATAAAGACGTCTGCATTTTCAATCTAATGATAAGCATTGAAATGATATGATATTTTACATACAGACACCGGATTTAATTCAGTAGTTGTCAACGGGCTTCTAGTGTGCACGATGTCCGATTTGAAGCTGATGGTAGCTTATTAACACAACCTGACAGAAGTTAGCTAAAGCTAACGCAGAGGTCCGCGTCATTTACACACACAGGTGTTGAAAAGAATCCACCAAGCCTAATTTATTGCACATATTCACCTGTTGGAAAGTTTCAGGCTTTGCCGCGTGATAAGTGTATCAGTCCACATGTGCTTGCTGTTGTCGGGAAGTACTGACCTTTCAACTTTCAATCAACTAGCCAGACCAAAGTAATCACACAACGAACGAGCAGAACCTGCCGACCAGTCTGCAACATACGATATCCAGCGGGAATACTGTTCGTGTTTGTATCGAGTAAAGTAATCGTGGAGAAAAAAAAGAATTAAAGACTTGATGTGCGATTTCGTGTCTGAAGGTGTTTCTGTGATGTCATTTAATTATCCAGCGAAGGGTTGTTTATTAATATCTAACCATTGTTTTCAATATTGTTGCTCCTGAGCAGGAATAGTTCAACAGAGGAGTTTTATTTGACATATGCGAGTGAAGTTTCGAAAAAGTCACTGTGGCATGTCTCTGAATCCGTAACCGTCCTTGTATTACGTCTTGTTACGACAGCGTTGGAGTGTTCGGTGGTTGATTGAGCGTGCCTGTTAAACTTTGCCTGTGTGATCAGCCATTGAGTCCAACAGGGAAACACTCCGGCTCCATCCGAAATGTAGCAGGGTCACCTTCTCTGCCTCTCCACTACCCAACTACGCTCCTCCACGACTGGATTTATCTCTCCGACCCCCCTCGGTGTGTGCGGGACGGGGCTGGCGTTGAGTGGGCCCACTCTCCCGGCTACACCCGTGGAGTGTGTGGCGACAGATGAGAGTGACAGGCAGGGTGTAGGTAGCAGCGCGTAGATAAGAGATAAACCGGGCGATGATGCTGCTTCACAGCGCCTGTCAGGAACAGATAAAACGGACAACAACGGTTCTAAATCCGCAATGGAGCAGCGACCACTCCTCTAGCGCACAGAATGTGGACGCGGGTTTGTTGATTTCACGACTTGGGGACTGACAGCGTGCTCCCTCACCTGGAAAGGCCCCGAGTCTGACCGTCGTAGAGCACAACAAGAACCGAAAACTAATTCAATTTCCTCTTAGCTGTCCCTGATCCGCCCTCCAGCAGCCGCGATGCGCCTTTTCATCCGCGTCTTTGGCTGCTCCATCGGGGAGAACTGGTCCAAACGGAGGCTCACACACTCCGGGCTGTCATGGCTGGAGCGCCGGTTCAGCCACTCCGCTGGCTCGCGCAGGAGGATCCATCCAGTCTGGGTCAGAGCCTCGGCGATACCCCCGAACCCCCTCACCGTGTCAGCCATCACCCGCCCGCACACACGGACACCTGTTGCCTCGGCGAGTTCGTCAGCGGGCTCCACGGAGAGCTCGGCCGGATCGGTGAGGACCCAGGCGGACACGGAGAGAGAGCAGGCGACGACTACCTCCCTTCCCCTGGATGACCTTCGAAGAATTCTGAGTCTTGCTCACCCAGAGAGATGGAGACTGGCAGGTACTG
>OMPJ01015154.1:0-18390 GCA_900312935.1 Carapus acus | reverse complement strand
TGTGTGTGTGGTGTGTATGTGCATGCATGCATGTGTTTGCGCACAAGCATATCTTCAAATATCAAACATACCCTGGACTCTCTGTTGTTTTAATTTGAATATATATATACACGTGTGTGTGTGTGTGTGTGTGTGTGTGTGTATGTGTGTGTGCTCGTACACACATACATATACATACATATACAAATACATATATGCATATGTGTGTGTGTGTGTGTGTGTGTGTGTATGTGTGTACACACATACATATACATACATATACAGTACATATATACATATGTGTGTGTGTGTGTGTGTGTGTCTGTGTATGTGTGTGCGTGTACACACATACATATACATACATATACATATATACATGTACACATACTGTATATGTGTGTGTATGTGTGTGTGTGTGTGTAAATATTTAGGTATGTGTGCCCATAAATATGTATGAATATATAATAATCATGTAGACACACACACACACACACACACACACACACACACACAACGCACACGCATGCACACACATACACACTCACACACACACACACACACACATACTGAATGTACAGCACGGAGTACACACAACACCACTGAGCACTCACCGATATGTTCACCAAATTCACTTTTTAAAGATTGCTGATTTAGATAGTTCGTTTCTCAAACTCCACACTTTGTGACATAAAACGTTGTCCCTAGTGGCTCTGAGAAGACAGTGGGGAGATGTTTCCCGTTTCTTTTCTGTGTTGAGATGCCACGTACCCGTGATGGGTCGGAACAGATCGGGGAGGAGCCGAATTGGCCGCTGGCCCTGGCGTGCTGTTGCACAGCCTGACCAACAGGTGGCGGTCGTGCGGTGTGCGCGCACGTGGCCCCCTGCAGGGCCAAGTGAGGCACAAACAAGCTGTTCCAAGACCACGCCAGGCACCATGGCTGACGTGGAAATGGGTGAAACTTGGAATGCCATGAAGTTGAACAACCGCCACCGGCAAAGGGATCCTGTCAGACATCAAATTTAGCATTTGGACACGTGGATCACAGCCTGGTTCTTAGAGGCTGAGTGTAGACCAGTGAGAAATTAAGCATAGAATCGTGCAATTAGGCTCATTCTCTCCACTTATTTGGAAGGGAGACTGCCCACCAACTCATCAGCTGGCCCGGGCAATCACACAGTTACACTTCATTCCACCAATTTCCCAAGAAGACAGTGGATTTTCCTGTCAACAAATTACCGTACTTAAAACGAGCGACGTAGCAGCTGACATGGTCACACATGACCACTGCCTGGGTGGGCATCAAATGGTGGTGTGATCAGTACACATAAACACATGAGACCTGAAAGGAACTTCACTGGAACTTGAGTGTGCTGTGTGTGTGCAATCATGCTTGGCAGGTGCAGATGTGCCAGCTGAAACATTCAGTGGCAAAAAAAAAAAAGCCACAGACACAGTTTACACAAGTGTAGGAAAAAGCAAAAACTGTTACGGCTCCGGTACAGTGAAGAAATATCGATTACAATCTTTCAGTCCATAAGACAGACATGCAGTATAATGTTTTGAGAAAAGGTGCTGATCTTCATCATAGAGGTATGTTTGTTGGGGGGAGTTAAATTTATCTTTCATGACAGCCATCACAGGGATATCTGCACCATCACCCTCAGCCCAAACCTGAAACTGGGGGTTTATTTGTATCATGCTATTTTCCTCCCAAGCCCTGAAGTCATACGTGGGGGAAAATAGAACTCATACAGCTCCCCATCAAGAACATTTCACTGTAAAGATAAGATAGACATTAAACCAGATGCACAGTGAAATAATAAAAAAAAAAAACATTGAGAAGATGAAATAGAGAGTTTGTTTCTGTGGGCAGTATGTAGCAACACATGGATAAAAAAAATCCAAATTAAAACAATGGCAGCACTCCAGCTATGACTGAGTGGCGAGTCCAGAGTATGTTGGATATATAAAGGTATGCTTGCACTCAAACACACGCACACACACCCACACAATCATCAAAGTAGGATTTTTGCAAAGTCAGGAAACTGCTGAGGAGTTGATGCTCTGTTGGTGAGACAGAAATCATCCACTGTTGTAATCCACATTTAGTTTAGTGTTTTGAAATGTGTGAACTACAACCTCTTAAGAAATCTGTGAATCATCATTCTGTCATAGGGTGCTGGCGAAACAGTCAGTGACTGGGCCAGCTGTGCCCTCCTAAATTTGAAGCTTTACGTAAACATTCACGAGGACTGCAATGTAACCTTAAAACGTGCACTTGCATTTGATACACCATATTATCTTTTTGAGCTGGATGATAGCTACTGTGCATCATTCACAGGATCTCCAGTCAAAAGCACTTAATGGGTAAATACTGACATATCATACTGCAGCTCATCTGTTACCTGATCTCTTGTCATCAGAATCTTTCCTGTTTATCCAGTTTGCTGGCCAGAGCCAATATTTTCTGTTTAGAATTCATTCTGGCGGAAAGAAACTCTGTTAATAGTGGTGATAATATTTTCTAAAAAATCTCTCCAAAAACAAAGGCAGACATATTCAATTATTAACCAAATCAATTTATTATGCATGAACACATCCCTTCCTGCCTCTTTCAAGCAGACTCACACGCACACCCAACATTTAAATACATGACATGGTGGGAATTCAGCATAGCTCACTTTGTTGCACATGCTTTAATAAAATGAGGAGATATATTTACAGGATAAGCAACATCTCTGAAAAGTTCTGGAGAACAGTTCCCAGTCCCACCCTGCTGAACTTTGCAACACACCTTTTTGGAAATTCACCCACGTTTAAAAATAAGTTTGGAACAGAAAGAACGGACGAGACACACAACCCATGGGAGTTTTGGCCAATAAGACATAGCAATATGTATGGAGTTCTTCAACTACATAAATATGGCAGTAACACTGAGCAATTTGCACGGTTTATTTACAAAGTTCTGAAGTGGGGGAATATTATAGTCTGTGTGTGGTCGACTGACAGAATGCATGCCTTCTTTAAAGTCTGGGGGACCGAGTCTGCCAGGCAAACGCCACCATCAATCTCCTCTGTCAGACTGGTCAGGACTTATGTTGTACACAACAAACAAAATAAGGCACAATTAATACTTGGACCATTTTTCGGGGGAATCTACAGACTTGCAGCTGGCTTGTGAGGCATGTAAACAATTGAGTCGATTGATTAGAAACGGCCTTATCACCTTCCCTTTGTACTCCCAATCGCTGATTCAGTCTGTCTCTAATAACTTTTGCGTGGAAAAGCCCTCCGGCCCATCCAAAAATCCATTCTACGCTACTCGACAAATACAATCACATGGTGACAAACGAAGAGAGCTAGTAGTGCTTTCACTACAAACACAACAAGGAAACTGTGACGCCCTGCCCAGTGCCTTTGGTTTGGCTGTAGCGCTGCCCTTATCATGGGGGTGGGGGAGAAAACTTTATTCAACAAAATCGGAGGTGACTGATTGATGTGCTGTCCCAAAGCAAAAGTGGCTGCAGGTGGGAATAATGTGGCTAATCCAAAAAAGAAGACAAAAGGTTTTCCCAATCCACCAATCATCACTGAGCAGAGTTTCAGACTCAAGTGACAAACCTTCAAGCAGTGTGTGGTGACGGCCGCTGTTATTGTCCAACAAACGACTAAAATTTTTTCCTAGTTTTGTTTACTTCTCAATTACATCAAAGGGCACAAACCATCCCAAAGACATGTTGCTATCGTTACGACAGCACAGCTGTCGAGATTCTCAAGTGCCTTCCGTTGGCGATGATCTTCTTGGGACGAGTGGAGGGGGGGGCGTCTGTGCGTGGTCGACCAGCCTTGATGGAGCAGCCACGCTACCGTACAGACTCGGAAGGTGAGGAGCCAGGAGCTTGGTAGAAGATGATCGTGTGCATCAATTGGGGCAGAGAGGGGGCAACAAAGGAGACCTGGGAGGTGCGCAGGGCAGTCTGTCACAGCTGTTTGGGGGCTCCTGGCTTTGGTCGGCGTAAAGGAACCGCTCAGTCGTGTTTCAGGTGGTCCTTGATGTCCTCCTCGTCTGTGTACTCCGACGGCTCATCGCCGGGTTTGAGCAGCCTCCCGACATAGTCATATTTTTCTGAAAACAAGATTAACATGAAAACAAGATGATAAATCCACGGGAGGAGGCGACGGTGACAAGACAGAGGATGCCTACACCCTGTGCACAGGTCCAATCAATAGGAATCACTCGATAAATCATGAAATAACAACGATGATCTGTCAGGCACAGGCACTGGAACAAAAGAGGTTTGTCCTCACAGAGTTAATGTCCCCAAAGAGAATTGGTAAACACATGCAAAGCACAGACAATAAATAGCATAGATGTGCTACAAGATTGCAAAGCAATTTGATACGGCAAATTGGTAGTGTCCCTCAAGCTAACAACAAGCAAGTATTAATTTGTGATGAAAATAAGTGTCCCATGATCCATTTGTTTAAAGCTTGTGTCCACCTCACAGTCTAGAAGAACTGTGAGTCACAGGGCCCGAGATGAGGTGAAACTGAAGTATGGAGTGGTAACTTTTACAAAACATCGCAATCCCTCACAGAATTTAAAATGTAGGGAAAATGATCAAAAACAAACATTGCTACAGCCAGTATTTTGAGAGAAATGGTGACAAAATCAGGGACTAAACTGAAGCAGCAACAACACTCCCTTGAGTTGATCCAAGGCAGATGTTTCAGGTTGTAACTTGTTTGAACAAATGTCCCAAGCATGGGGGACACGGTTCTACTTCTTCTGCTCTGGTGGTGAAACAACTGCAACTGGCGCAGAAAAAGAAGTGACGCCACAGATTTGAACTTGTCGCCAAGCAAATTGCTTGCATGAGAACAAATCTCAATTTCCCTTCATCCATGTAATTCTGTAAATATGACATTACTGTAGTCACCCTGCTCAATGTCTTCTAAAGCTTGAGCTGTAATGTTGCGGCAAACTCAATAGTTTGCCACATTATTACTGAAATGTCATTTGTTTGTGTTACCTGGGATGCCCGATGGAGGTTGCAACAGTGAAATCGAGGCCGAATCAATATGTCAGGGGCCTAAGGCTACTCAATAGAAAGGTAAAATGCATACCCTTGAATTGCATCTCCCATTCTCTCACACTCTCCATCTGGACAGCGGTGAGGTCTGACAGGTCGTCGTACTCATCCCTCAGAGCATCTTTCTCTAGGCAGAAAGTTGCCAGGCCCCTTGAAGCGTCACGGCCAGCAAATATACCGTATGGACCATCTGAGGAGACACACAAAATCAGAGAGTGAGGTTCAAGTTTCCACATTATTTTTCAGCATCATAGAACACAAGCTAAACAGCTCGACCAACTACAATAGTTGATACATTTTTCTCACTCCACACTACTGCCGTGTCAATGACAAAAATCCTTGGTCAGAGCTGTACTTTGTTGTATGCTGTACGTTTGGGAGAAAGTTTAACTGATTCAATGTGTGTATGTGGTTTAGCAAGTTTGGCTGGAAGATGTGAATATTGAGAAAGTACAGTGTGTACAGAACACCTGTGTGTGACACAGTGGTTTAGCCCCAAAGAACGTTTTCTCTTTTCACTGGAGGAGTCATGGACAACATGATGTGAAAACATCCAGCTGTCTGTTCAAAAACTTCATACTTACAGGCAAAGTTCTGGTCGTGTCACATGGTACTTAATTGTGTGATGTTGTTGCAATCACCAACTTGCATGTTGGCACATGAATGTGCGAGCGACTGATCTGTATTTGCCTTGGCTCATACATGAGAGCATTAAAATATTGCTGATGGTCAATTTCTGTTTAACTCTTTCGAGGGAGCATCATCTGATCGGCATGTGAACACACTTGAGGCCTCAGGTTTGCCTCAGTTGTGCAACAGAGATAAATTCACTCTAAAATTAAATGGGTCCTCAGAGAGGCCAAGAAAAATCCTTATCACTGCTCAAATTAGATCTGATATCAACTCACACTGTCAATTCAAATAAACGTTCATTCACCGAGAGGGAAGCAAGGCAATCCCCATGTTATCCATCAGAGGTCAATCAGTGTTGAATGGCAGATAAGGTTGTTTATGATTCAAATACATAATGTCGACAAAGCCAATTCTATATTAGTTTCCATGAGCTGATACTGTAACAGCTTGGGCACTGCTAATAGAATTAAGTTTAGGTTGACATGGCCAGTGAAGAATTTTTGTTTCAAATAATTGGACAAGGGAAATAATGATTACACATCTCATCGTCAGGGGCTCCAAAACTTAAATGCCATCGCAATTGTATCTGCCGTCTTCCTACGACTGTATAGTTCCCCCAAAAAAGATGAAACCTTCACTACTGTCCGCATTGAAGTGCATAGGCCATTAAATAGTTTTTTTTGTATTTGAAAAATAGTTGAAATTGTACTTTTGATGAGATGATGGTGTGTTCAGGCGTGTGTGCATGTCACATGCGGAGCGGCAGTGCTTCAGGTGTCTGATGGCAGACAGACACATGAGCTGCTTTGGCTCGGTCTCTAAATAATTATAGTTTATTACAAGGTCGTTGGGTGGATCACAGAACCCTGAAAATGTGGACAAGCACAATAACTTAGCCACTTTCAAGTTAATCACGGCTTCAACCTGCTGCGCGACGTAGGGACGTCAAGAAAACACTATGTACAATCTGTTTGCTGAAGTCTCACCGGGTCACTCACACAAGTAGCAGTTAGACTCGTCCACACTCAAAACCGATGTCAGTTTGTGAGAGAGTGGCGCTGGTGATTTAGTTCGGGTGGTGCAGAAACAATACATTGGTCTCAGCCAGACGGCCAGACATCATAGAGTGAGTGCGTGTTAGAAGGGCGCGCTCACGGCAACAAGGATAGAGGCAACCATGCTAACATTATTAGCACACTAGCTCGTCCCTACACCAGAGCATCTACCCCAAACCGAAATCTCCAATTGCTCGACTCTTACAACACCGATAAACTTTGAGTTTTCCCCAATTCTGCACCAATTGGCTGCAATCTCCAAACACCGAGCCGTGAACCAAGTCTTGCTAGTATCCACAGTCTGACAACACAAAGCCACAGAGGAGGAGCTAGGCTAACTACGGCGCTCTGCGCCCAAATTCGACTTAAAGACAACTCACCACTTTGCGACTATGATCACGGCTTCAGCCGACTGTCTCCGCTAACCGACCTCACCTTTTCCGTAAAACGTTTTGCCGCTGGTAACGTCGAAAATTTTCATGTTGACAGCCATTAAGATGCGTGGGTTCGTGAGCCCGTCGTACTCCCGCAGCTGCTCCAGAGTAAAGTCCCGTCTCCTCATCTTAGGAAGCGCCGCGGCCTCGTCAGCCTGGCCAGCGTTAGACACCAACCGCTTACCCCACCGCCGGTACGCCACCCAGCAAAGCGCCACCAACCCCAACGCGATTCCGATATTCAGCATCATGCCACCGAAGCCGAGTCCGTCCGACTCCTCCGATGCGCCTTGCCCACTGTTTATGTCAACTGGTCCGCTCGAACTGTCTCCATCGTCCGCCATACTGCTCAGTTAGCGCCTACCCACCCCAGGACCGCTGATATCTTCAGGGGCTGTCGGCAATGTTAAAACTGTGGGTTGAGCCCGCCTCCACCGTCCGCTTGAATTAAAGCCAGCGGGGCAGACATTGGCTGAACGCTTTTCTATTGCCTTTCTTTTATGACACCATCATCAGTTCTTGCTACCTTACAGATAATAACACAAAAACATTGAAAAAAAAAATCGATGATAAGATATAGAGAGTTCGGCCACATTTCAAACTCCCGACGCATGTGCGGCCCATCGATGTGTTAATCATATTACGGTAACATTGGCACCAAAGTGCAACACCAAATGTGAAATGCTTCGACCTATAAAAAACTACTGGATTGTGTTTTAATCATGTCGATTCCGCCACATCATACTTGCATTAGGCGGATTATAGTATCATTCAGTTACGAGACAACGGAGAGATGAGAGGGCCAAGGGCGCCTTCTTGAGGATTGTTTTCAGCAGAAACGTGACATTGTCCGATGTTTAATTCTCGAGGTGTTCCTAAAGGCAGCACAGTCCCGCCCCCAAGTTGGTTGAATTTTCTGACCGCGGGTGGGATCGGGAGTACGTCGATTGTCACTTAAAACTGCGTTTTCAGTGTAAGTCCTCGAATACAGACACACATGCCAACCAATTCACATGTTGAAATCATTTCTGTATATCACACCTGTTTCTCGGTATTCATATCTGTACTGACCCTACTGTTTATCAAAGATATCGGACAACCATTTGACATCCTTTTTTGCGCAGCCAAGACTGAAGTTACACGGCACGCTGGTCTTGAAATGAGACGACCCCAGTGATCTGTGATTTACTCTTGAACTATCATGTCTAGGCAGTTTTCTTAATGACCTATACGACCTAGACGATCTGTGTGTGTGTGAGTGATGTGATGCTGCAGCAGCTGTTTTCTACATACCGGTATTCGACATTCCGTTTATCTTTGCAACAGTGAATAACATAAGAAAATACAGCGGCATGCATGTTTTAAGATCTAATGTGTCGCTCCATTTGACAGATTCCTGGCATTTTACCGAGAAACGTTTGAAACCCGTTCATCAGGCTCGACAACAAATTAGAAAATCCGCCCATGTCAAAAGACAACATTAGACACAGGTGAATTTGCGCAGTTGACATACCATTGAAAAGAGACAACACAAATAAGTTCATACAATCAACTATTGTTTGGTATTTTTTTGTATTTTGTGATTCAGTACAGGAAACTAGCAATAACATGCATTGCTGAATTCTAAAACACACTCAAACCACACTACCAATGAAAGAGATAATTTCTTAAGATCAAAAGAATAAATGGATACCAAATTATCTTAAAGTATATACATTTTTCTTTAAATCCAAAATTAAAATTCAATTGATGGAGCAGCGTAAAATTGTATATTCAGACTCGAAAGCACGATACACACAATATGAAGTAGTCATCAAGCTAATTATACTGTGCTCCTATGCCATCTCCCACCCATAATTGCAGCTGAAACATTTCATTATACTCAATAGTAAAAGCAATTAAGAATTGTGATTACCTAAGACTATTTCATCAATCAAGTAAATTGAAAAATAAAAACCAACAAAGATAAAACAATAAATTAAACTACCACTAGATGTGAAATGGGGTGTAGGCACAACAAACGACCACATGAAATAATTTGTCAATGTTTGACGCAGTTTTTGGATGAGACAGCCGCACCATACTTGACCAGGCACCAGAAAAACATACTGAGCAGGTCTTACAGTGAAGCGGGCCACTGGTCAGTCCTTCCTATGTTTAGGACACACGTTACCTGATTGTCACAATGAGCACCAGAGCTGTTTGGGTGCAAAGACAGACTGAAATTTCAAGACATTCGAACCTCCACCTTACACGCTGGGAAGACCGCTAATGTACAACTTGAAGATTTGCACACTTTGTCCTCATGAGTCAGACTAAAAGGCACACAGATCATCTGCAGCATCTCTTATCTTGGCACACAAACCTCGAGCGGTTTACAGAATTTTTGGAGATGAATGTGCTGCTGTTAATGTTTTTGGCATTCGTGGGAATAAAGGCAAAATGCAGGGAATGCATTTTTGTAAACGTTTAGAGGTTTCCGGCTTGAGTATTCAAGCTACCTGCCAATGCTTACTTTCAAAATAAAATTCACAGATGAAACAATCAAATTAAGTAGACTGCCTCAACACTGTCTTTTAAAATGGACACAGTATGTCATAAAACACAACAATTCCTTGGCTGAGAGGCGATTTCTCACTTTGAAATACTTTCTCTTTGTTGAACACAAACGGTTCATTGGCTTGGTGAAACACTTTCCTTTTTGGCATTCCCAGCACCGTGTTGCGCCTTCTTTCCTTGATTGGATCCTGTTGATTTCTGGGTGCTGTCTTTGGGCACATTTGGCGTGGCAGTGACTCCTGGCTGACTTGTGTTGGTGGTGGATTTGGAGACCACTGTGGGCTTTGAGGTAGTATTGGAGGGATGTCGCCGACGACGTCCATCATCCCCAGCCGAGGATGAGTGATGTCTTCTTCTGCCTCCCTCCTCTCCTGTGGGGGGCTTCCAATGAAGACAGTTAGTCATCCTCAATGAATTAATCTTCCAGGGCAGAAACCAAACATAATGCAGACAGAACACCACCAAAAACACATTTTTGGCTTTTAGGAAATGTGTCCAATATCACTGATTGTTCATGACAATACTCCAAGTTGGTGTTATTCTTTGAAGCACACAGTGTTTTGCTTAAGAACTTCTCTGACACATCATTACACAATAATGTGTGAGTTAATAATGTATTTTACTTTTAATCTATAATAGCATAGTATCAAACCTAATAGTACGACAATTCCACCAATCCTGGTGGTCTCCAAAGTATGACAATGCTGTTTTGAGGTATTCCACAATTCAATATATTGGCAACACAGCCGGATTGAGGGCAACACTCACCACCACCCTAAAGTCCTCCAGGTTCTTAAACTGGTTCAGATGTTCTTGCAGCTTTGTGTCAATGGGCTGGTTCTTGATCTTTGAGTACTTCAAAAAGGCCCAGAACTTCTCCAGTCCATACAGTTGACCTGAATAATGGCAGGGGAAAAAACATCTGTATTCATACATCATTACATTGTGCACTCGTGTCTGACTGCAACAGATTGACGTAAACCAGCAAAGTTCAAACTAAGAGCTGCAATGAGTATGTCATTTCAATTAACTGCTAATATTCTGTTGGTCAGTGGATACTACAAATGAGAAAAGTGATTGTTCTGGCATTAACAAGCGAAAGATTCAGTGGGCCACTACAAGAAATGTGAAGTGTCCAGTAGATTATATTAACCTTTCTCAAAGTCCTTGAGTGTCTCCTCTTGAAAGTCCTTGAATAGATCCAACCTGAATCGTCTCTCCAAACCATAACTGTAGTACCTGAAAAGACACTCCAGGCCATATCTACAGAAAAAACACAATTTCTTCCTTTAATATTTTCAAGGACATTACTTTCAAGGACATTTTCCTGCCTCTTGTCAACCAAGAAGAAGAAAGTCGAAAGATGAAAGTGAAATGCAAACTATGCTTTACGCTGTTACCCTCTACCATGCACTGACACAGTGTAGCTCATGAAGTTTGCTCAATGCTTAAGTTCAATGTCTACCTTTTGATGTTGGAAATCAAGAGGTAGACAACTATTACTTACTATTTGTGTTAAGTACAGTGTTAACTCTGAGACATTCCTTCATTTCAAGCTGCTGGGGCTTTCAATAACCTGGGTAAATAGATCAAAATTCAAAAAAGTACCAACCTGTCCACGTACCTACCTATCTCCACAACTACTCAACAACTAGCTTACCAATATGCGCCCCCTGGGCGTTTGCCCATTTGTGAATAACGTCCAAACCTGTCAGCGAGCAATGGATTACACCTGAACTTCAGTCTGTAGCCTATAAAAATCTAACCCTCCTCTTCAGGAAAGTTCAGGTGAAATCACGTCGCAGGATTCGATGGAAGAGAATCAACCTCAATAGTGTTGCTAAATGCTTGTCAATGTCACGACAGCAGTGAATATTTTCCAAAAAGAACATTGAAATAGGGGCTGAGGAGTTGTAATGTTGCTTTCGTTGGTAGCCAATTTCTTACTAGATTTCTTTGCGTAATTACTTTGAAAAAAGAAAAGAAAAAAAGAGAAAAAAACAACAACATGGCCATCAAGATGATCACAGTATATGAAAAGCAACTGTGGTTATTAGCACCTGTAGTTTTCTTTGGCATCTTCCACTGCAAATTGTTTGAACTCCTCATACATTTTCCGGTTGAAGTTATCTCTCAGGAAGAAGGACCAGAATCTGAAGAGTGTATTCATCTCCTGTGATTGACCAACTCCCAACCGTTTCCTCTCTGAAACAAAAGAGAGCATTTAGCCATTTGTGTCCACATGGCATCTACCATTGAGGAAGATTCATATATTCAAATAAATGATTTTTAGATGACAAAACTGCATCTATTTCAGCAGAGGAATAAAAAACTATGCTTGTATTGTGAGAGATGTGTGAGCATGTAAGTGAGCGTACTTGTCATTCTGTGTGCTACAATGAGTATGGATGGATGCGTGTAAATCAGAGTGAGAATCAATCACACCGTTAAGGCAGCGTCGACGATACTTGTGGTATCCCTGTTGGGTGAAGCCGTTGTCCCTTAGCAATTCATGAGATGGGTGCCAGAATTTGGGGAATGACTGGGGCGTACAGCCATAACTTCCTGACAGAGGTGCTCCCTCTGATGGAGATGCATTAGAGCTGCTGCAAGTGGACAGGAAGGTGTTTGTCTCCACATTTGCATTCGATTAATAAAAGACAGTAGGAAAATATGCAAAGAGCAATGGTCGGACCTGATGGATGCAGAGCGTGGCCGATGTTCACGCGAGTCCATCACCCAACCGATGTGGGACTCCTGTGGGGGGTTAGAACTGTGACTGGTTTTCTTCTTTCTTCCCGCCTTAAACAGACAAGCAGTTGCAATATCGCGTCAACCAAATCACACATTGGAGGGCATCACATACCACAAAACATGAAACACAATCGCAAAGACAGGGCACAAAACATGAAACACAATCGCAAAGACAGGGCAAAAAACACTCAACAAAAACTGTATCCCAATTGGTAGACATGGTCTTTATACATCCTTCATGAAGAAAATCCTCTGTGTGAGCTGCGCCCTTCTTAAGTCAAGTTGGGCAGTTTCTTGGATGTTCGTTTATCAACCGTTGTCAGGTATTTGATACGGTCATTCATTTTCTCACTCAGTGTATTGAGAGGAGCTCACCTTGCTATCAAAATTGCCGCTCTCTTTCATGACTGGGTAAAAGCGAGGTGTCTTGTTAGGGTCTAGACGGCCAGGAGTGCGAGGGGTTCGGGGGGTTCTGGGTTGATGGGTGGTGGGAGATTCTGGGACTGATTTGGGCAAAGAACAGGACATGTCTGCCGCACCAAGTTCCACTATGGGAGGGATGGAGGGAGGGAAAGAAAGAAAGAGAGAGAAAGGAAGAGAGAAAGAAAGAAAAAAAGAAAGGAACAAAAAACAAACAAAGACACATAAAGCAATCAATCAATCAATCCTTCTAGAAACAGGCCTTACAGACAATTTGAATTCATGAATCCCCCTTTAAGTACGGGCCTACCAAACAGCATTTTCCGAGCAACTGCAAAGGCCATGATGGACATTAATCACAAACATACTGTAATACATGATGTTTCATCTCACATACAGTATAATTATCCATGCATACTCTGATGCACAAATTAACATTTGTGTTGATGACTATTAGAACATCAGACTGGTATCACCTTGGGAAAGGAATATGTCCCTTTCAAAAAATAATTATCTCAGCTGCTACATACATGAGTATTCCAGTCATAAATCCATGGTATTAGTACAAGAACCTGACAGTCTAGCTGGCTGATGTCAAAAATCAAGGTGGCATCATCCAACGACCAACCTGACATTGGAGGAGGTGGGACTTGCTGGTTTGGATCAACAGGCACTTTGGGAGTAAGGGTGTCAAACTCATCCTGACTGATCATATTCAGCTTCTTAAAACTTTCTACTTCTTGCTGTGAGAACCAGAAACAAAGAAATTTCTTTTACATTCCTTAATTGCCATCATTGGCAAGACATTTGTCAAACTCAAACGTCAACAACAACGTTAGCTCCGATACTATGACGTGCTTGAGGAGTAGACACAATGCAAGAATATGAACGAATGAGAGAGACAAGGAATACTTTTGATTGTATATGCATTGCTCAATTCTGCATGGATGACCTTCACATTTAATGACATTCACTAAATATGTATCTTATGGCGGTATGATAATCAATAGCTTTGGGCCAATCACACACCACGTCAAACACAGTAAGCAGATAGAATTACGGTGTGTGTGAAATACTCTTAACATGTGCCACAAACAACAGATGTTGAGATGTTCATAAGCTGCCAAGGAGGAGGACTTTGAACACAGCTTGTCGGTATCAGTGAAAGTAAAAAAAAAAAAAAAAATCCAGTGACCTTCGTGTGTGTACTCAGGCATGGCATTTCCCACATACAAAGGCCTACGGGCAACCTTTGAGCAGGGAATGAGCTGACTATGCTGAAAACTCAAGTCCGTCAATACAAAATGGGCACTCGCTGGCTATTTGATAATTTCTGGCCTAACTCCATTTGTTTTGACAATGAAAATTCATTTGAAAATAGTTGCATTTCTTCCTTTCAATTACATTATCCAAACATGCAATAAGATCAGACATGTCATAACAAAGTAATATCGGAGTAATATCAGAAATAACAATGTAAACATCTGATTTTGTTCCTGTATTTAGTGGCGTGGTATTGTTGGTAACTGACCAGTGAGTAGTATGGGAATCCCATCATAAAGACCTGCTGCTTGGCTAACAACTGTCTAATGAGGGTGAGCACAAAGCTCAATTTGTGAAAATTCTTCGGAGCAAGTTGCTTCTAATGATAATTCAAGACTAAATTCTGACTTGTAACTTTTCTCTGACTTTCCAACATTGCTTTTATCAGATAGACCTTGACTGTTTACATGCTGAGGAGCACTACCTGCCCCATTCTGTAAAGCGCCTTGAGATAACTCCTGTTATGATTCGGCGCTACACAAATTAAATTGACCTGACTTGACTTGACTTGACTGTTGATCTCAGCATATGCACTCAGCTGTGCTGTTACAAATCCATTAAGGGACAAAATAAATTGTGCCGACAATATGAATGTTACACTTGAATTTATGAAACTACCGGTACACACCAAATCTAAATGTACTGTGAAGCATAAATCCGTTGTCTCTGCATATTGCCTAACTTGCTGTCATAAAACACGACAACTGATAAATCCTCTCTGTATGTATAGATGTTCTTATTCGCTGGGTCTGCAGGAGGGGCAGTCATGACAAGAAGAAGGTCACACATATCTAGAAGTCAGCTGTGACACACATGTACCGGTAGTCTGGATGCAGCTCATGCAGTGAGCGATAAATAGGAGCCTATTTTTGGACACTTCTATGCAACAGCGGCTCACTCTCGTTCCATCAGGTGGTCTTCATATCAACGTGTTCTCCAGTATTAAGCCCAGCAGCGATTGGCTACATGAACTTTCCAACTCTAAAACGGCATTTGAAACCACTGAGCACAGCTTGTAATCTGTTTAGTTAGAAAACCTGGGTACTTTGACGGAAGAGGGTGTTAACTACTGCTTGAAGATCATCTTTTTGATATTAAAGGATTATTTGACCCGTGACTCTGAGACCTTACTGCTCTATAACTTCATTAGTAAAATGTACAAAAATAGAAATCCTTGTAACATTGTATCGACTCTAAGAATATTTGTCACTTCTCATCATATTTGATTAAGCACCTTACACTTTTATTGTCTTTTTTCAGGGGGCCGTTAGCCATTTCAAGCCCAAATGCTCTTTTGTTAAGGCTACAAGTGGATAGTTTTTCAGTGTGGGTGATTTGACAGAAATTGAAGTGCCACACTATTTATTTTGGATTGGTACTCCCAAACTATCTTAAGTTATGTAATCTATTGCTAATTGATCTTGAAGCAACTAAATTACATCTGCGTGCGTCAGAGACTGATGAAATGTCTCTGTATCCAAGTGTTGAATGTTAGTTGGAGCCAGAGCATCTCTCAGTTTGAGTGAACATACCAGTTGCAGATTCAGAAACATTGAGTCTTGAAGAGAAAACATAGGTAATGAACGGAACGAAACAGCTAGACTCCAACATTTGCTGAAAGATTCCTCATACAGTCTGAGAGAGCCCAAAAAGTTAACATTTCTTGGAAGAAATCATTTTTGAACACTCAAAGTATGACTAGACTGTGTTTACCTTGTTGCATTCAACCTGCTCCGCACCTTTCCATAGATCTTGCTCGTAGTAGTAAAGGCCATCATTGATGGCTTTTGCCAGGTCAGCTGTGATTTTGGCTCGTGATTCGTGGTTACCTGTCCTATCCCCACCAGGATGTCTACGGATATAGGGTGGGGTCTGCGTGACAATGAGGATTTTGTTGACATCTTGGTCGTCCAGCTCGTAGTCCGAGTCATCTTCATCTGACCAATCTGTGAACTTGTTTTTCCTGGGTGCCATCTGTTCCATTTCCTCATCAAACATGAAATCAAGTTCCTCCTGGTCAGGTTCAGCTGGCAGCTGGGCTTTGGTGTTTGAGGATTGCATATCACTTCGCTCCTGGATAACCAAGGATATGCCATTCTATGAACACTCCTATTCTACAATGAATATTATGACACATACACAGGGAAAAACACTATTACACGTACATAATATGCAAAATTTCTGACTGAACTGATGGATTCGCAATTGTGAAGGACTGCCTCATGAATTCGCCAACGCAGCATTACTTAAGTGATAAGACCATCTTGCAACTTTCACATTTACTTCATGAAATACTCGTTCTCAAGACCTTTTGGCTCAAAAGGACAGTAGTCCTACTGAAATTGATATGTCATGGCGAGAGGGGCAGAATAACTGGAGATAAATGACATACAAGTGTAAGAAAAGTCTGAAAATAAGCAGCTACAGAGCCGATAGTGCAAACAAATGAGAGGAGCAAGTGCTCAACAATTCCAGTTCAACAATTTTGTCCTGACCCTTGCTTGTTCTTCTTTTTGTAAACTGTTCATTATTGGTTAGTTAGTTTCTTCTTATGACCTATTGTATATTGCATATCGTTATTCATCTTCTACTCTCTGTATCACTCTGAGCTGCAAGGGGCTTTACTTTATTGGATCACCAGATCAATTTAGTACCTACCTACCTTCTTAAAACACCTAAATTAATATGCAGAGAGAAAACTTGAAGTTTGGTTACTAAGACACAGCACCTTTGCCTTGTCGGAGTGCTGACGATGACGTTTCTCCACCTGAATCCAGGCATCAAGGTTGGGCTGGGTAACAGGCGGAGCTGCGGGGGTATCCGGAACTTGGTGAAACTGCTTACTGGTGGACTCTGAATCCTGTGGCTCAGACTCAGTGGTACCTGAGGAACCATCACATCACAACGACAAATTGTGAAGAAGGGAACCTTAACTCAATTCATTCGGGCTGCTCCTCAAGAAAGGAAGTTGACAAGGACACTGGAGTAAATACTAACCAGTGATCTTGGCAGTTTGGGTCTGACGAGGTACAAACTCTGGACAGTGGATGAACTGGGTGAAATCGGTTCGGGGAGAACCCACAGTGGGAGGGGTTGGGATTGGCCACCGCTCTGGTTCTGATTTACATCGAATCTTGTCATCAACCAGCTCCACCTCGGTACTGTTTTTTAGAGCCTATAATAAAACAGATATGCACGTACCCATATCAAGATTGGAAGGCCTCTACTGCCTGTATTGTTTCAGATTCTCTTTATGTTATCCAAATCTCCATTTCAAATAAAATTTGCCCCAGCTTCTCCCACTCAATGTTTAAATTCCTATGCAACATTATAATCTCAAGTTCAATAAGACTTTTGATTGAGGACTTTGTGTAAGACAAACATGACATCCTCTTGATGCTCGAACAAGACGTGTTCTTCGAGCAGTTTAAAAATGCTACAGTACATGAAGTTGCTACCTGGAGACCTCGTCAGTGTCCACTTCTCCTCCTTGGGACAAATTTGTTTATTCTGATTTAACCACCTAATTTGCTATCTATTCTGTGAGGTGAGTGAGGGTCACATTTGTAAACTGCAATGGGCAAGAAAATGCATCATTCAAGGTGGTGGCAGTCGTAAATTTTAACAGATAAGTAATCATGTCATTACCTCTACGATAAGGTTGATGTCGGTGGTGAGAGCCTGTACTCTGTGAAAACTGGCAATGAGCGAGATGGGGAGGAATCCCTCTGAGTCCATCTTCCTCCTCAGGAAGAAATCTCGCTCCAGGTTATGAAGGCTGAAGTAATATTCACTAAGGGTGAAAGCAACACAAACACCAGATACATTGTTTAATTAACGCGGCGAGCATGAACGCGAGTATGCTGAAAGACAAGCTGTTGTTAACAGATTAATCAAAGTTTCAATGCAAAATATGACAGCTGTGAACATGCAAATGTATTTGTGAGCTTTTTTTCAAAATCAGAGAGGTTAGTTCATATAGAGGTACTCAATTACAGTTAGTGTGCCCTTAACCACTCAAGATTCTGTGTTTGCGCTACGGTAACACACTACGATATCTATGATATGGGGCACCATAAGCAATACATACAGGCATAGTTAGGACACTTTGTGTTCAGACAAACAATTCCACACATAT
>OMPJ01015153.1:73422-91421 GCA_900312935.1 Carapus acus | reverse complement strand
CTCCCAAACGGGTGATTTTAACGACAGGGGAGGATTTTCTAACTCCGGTTGCTTCGCTATAGCTTCAGCCATAATGTCCAAATTAAATCAGATAGTTAATTTTACAACAGACGCGTGGACCTCGCAATACTGTTTTGAAGAGTGCAGGAAAGGCTCGACTGATTGGTTCGCCGTGCGACGTCACCTCCACATGGTCACAAGAGCACGAATCAGGAAAGAGTTTCTTACTAAATAATGAATATTAAGTAGCCACATGTGACAGGTACCGAACAGGCGCAGCACGTCTCTAGGTCTGTGATTGCTGCATATAAAAACAAATAAACGGACTGTATTCGTTCGGTACAGCACTGTACCGTACCGAAGGTCTTTTCGGTACGGTTCGGTACGAATACAGTGCACCGTTACAGGCTTAGTATCGGCTGATATCAGTATCGGTAAATTGAGAGTTGGACAATATCGGCATATCGGATATCGGCAAAAAAGCCAATATCGGGCATCCCTAGTTGTAATCTAAGGGGTCACAGGGGATGGGGTACAGTATTTTCCAGAGTAAAAGTCTCACTATTTTTCTAGTTTGGCCAGGGGTTCAAGTTCTTCTCAGATGCGACATGTACGTGAAATTATCTATATCTATCCATATATATTTCACATGTTTGTTATTGTCGCACTAACAACTGCATGAGGGCACTCTGGGCTTGTGTACTAGGACCTACTACCACTTCCTGTACCACTAGAATTTCAACAATATGGAAATTTTCAGCTATTACACCCATTTAACAACCATTACCAAATATCTTGCACGTAAAAACACGGGGAGGTGCAATACTAATACAATACAATAATAATGCAATTACACTGAAAATAATTTCATGCTTATGTGCACTAACCTAGCAGGTTGTCATATCCCCATCCATTGTAGACCCAGTATACACTACCCCAAAGACCCTTGTTAACATAAGCAACTTCTTCTTAAGCACCGTGTACTATGATCAAGCACCTTGTTATGTACACTTGTGTCTTCTCTTATTATGGATATGCACCTTGGGGTGGGCTATATGTAATCTTGTTGGTTGAACTTGTTCTACGAAGCCATGACAAATAAAGCCTAAATGTAATTTAAGCGCCACTTCGTCTTCTGCACAGTGGAGGAAGCAGTGCTTCATCTTCCTCTGTAGTTGGGGGAGTTGTTCAGAAATGACATAGAGGATGTAGAAATCAATGGATTAAGTGATTTGGAGTGAAGATTGAGGCTTTGGTAAACTTTTCGGCTTGTTTTTTATGTTTTAGTTTTCTGAATGATTAAGTTAACATATAAGACATACATTCAGTTGATCACTACGCTTCATGTTGCTGAATAACCATCAACGTTAGCGTGCTACACACCTATTCAGCCTGTTTTTCTGTATTATATTGGCATTATTGTAAATTGCCTTTCAAGATGAAATGGCCGTCCTTGGTCTCGGATTTTCTTGAGTAAATTTCCCCCCAAAAAATGTAACTTATAGTACATTGCAACTTAAATATGGTACACATTTTAGACTTTGGTGGAAGGTGACTCGTGCCTTTGTGCATTATGGTTTCCCCTATCATGTCTGTTCAACCTTTCAAGGATCAGTGCTCCAAAATAAAAAATTACATTTATATACATATATATATATTTGCTTTAACTATGCTCCAAAAATCTGGTCCTCACCTGTGTAGGTGTCGTAATGGTGGCTGTTGGTGCTGACGAGCTAGGTGTCGCCTGTGGGGGGGCAGCACATGGCTGAGACCTGGGATTAGGCACAGATGAGGATGTGTCGACCGTAGTCGGGATAGGTGTGCGTGGGTTAACTTTAGGTGGTGGAGCCTCTGTCCTTTCCACCTTCTTCTCAAGACGGGCAATCCTGTAAAAAAGATTTCCAGACCTCCATGATACCATTTCAATGGTTGCTTAAGGCCACTAAAAATCCTTGCTGGGATTTGAAATTTTGTAATATGGCTTTACCCAGGGACTGAGGGACCAAGTGGTACTGTAGTAGATTTTGGTGCTGTCATGACAGGGCTTGAGACAGTCATAGACTCCTCCGTGACTGGCACCGGGCCTGAAGCTGGAGTCACAGTGGCTTCCTTATTGGCGTGTTCCGTCTGTACATACACACAAATATCAAAATTTATACCCAAGACAGTTTCATTTGTTCAGTGGTTCTTAATCTTGTTGGAGGAACTGAACCCCAACAGTTTCATATGCAGATTCACAAAGCCCTTTTTATGATGGCCAAGTCAACACTAATCATATGAGTTGGGTGTGTGTCTTGACCTCCGTCAAACCCCTGAGACTGACTCACCGAACCCTTGGTTCGATCAAACCCAGGTGAAGAACCAGTGCATAAGTCAAATACATTGGATGTGCAGTGAAATGAAAGTGGCAATGCTCACATCAATGTGCAAATGGCAAAAACAACGCAACAGTGGTGCAACAGTATATGCCGGAGGACTTGGCTATGTGTATCTTTAAGAACTGGGGTGATGGCCGTATGTGTGCTAGTGGGTGTTTGCTGTATGTGTGCGTTCTCTAGGTGCCCGTAAGCACATGTGTGCGCGTGAATCAGCCAACAAAGCTATTATAATACTACTACAAGGGTATTTTTACCTTATACAAACCGCGTACAACGTCAGACATTCGGTTTTCAAGCACTGGCTCCCCTTGTGTGCTCACCACACAGCCAGGTAGTGGAGGAAAATTGGTAGCAGCCAAGTCAAACTTTGGGGGAGAAACCTTGTACTCCGACAGTGCAACAGGCCTCTGACAAATGAAATAAAAAAGAAGTCCACATAGAAGACCATGAAACAGTTACAATATCACAGAATTATTAGGGTCCTTTCACACCAACAGAGTCGGAGGACACGATTGGCTGGAACAGCGGAATGCTGACTAAGTTCACACCTTCATTTAGTTTGGTTTCCCTTTACACTCCCCCTCTTCATCATCATGTGGTTTCAAAGTGAGTGAACGCTACCACAGAAAAAGATAACTGATGGTGAAAACCCTTAACCATGCCTACAAAATGGTGGTCGAACATGACGGTTGCATGGTTAAAATCACCTTTGAATAAATGTCTGACTTTCTCTAATATTCATCATTAACTTCTCACTGTGACAACTCCAACGATGCACGTCTGCTACCCAAACAATAGAGGATATATAAAAAAATCCATGACACCAGGATTAAAACATAATGAAGCGGTGGTTACCTAATTGTGAATGTCATGCCTGATTTGCGGCTAATGCTAGTTCGGCATAGCTTGCGGTATTATGTACTGTAACACTTTGAACACATCAAAAACGTATATACTTATAAAACGTATAAAACAGACATTGGACAGCGTGGCAAGTACCACAGGTCAAATGATAGCTGAAGTCACAATGTGCAGGAGGCTTTACAATATGAAAAAAACATTTACCGTCACACGGTCATCTTCTCGCCTCCTCCGTGTTCCCCTGTAAGTAGTTGTCCGTCTGAAATTGAGAAAATACAAAAAGATGGGTCTTCCCTCAATCCTGTAGGACAACTTCTCTATTCATCATATTGCTCATCAAAAGATTTACCTTCCGCGTCCAGCCATGCTGCCATCATCACTAGGGTCCAAAGAAGATGAAGAAAGATGTGAGAACGCTGAGCTCAGGTCGGACGTTGTCTGAGCTGGGCTGGTAGTGGCGGCCATGGTCGGTGGCTGAGAACAGCGTAGTGCTGTCAGACTCTCCAGGGAGACGGGAGTAATGGACGCAGAGGTTACCTCACTTGTCCTCACCTGGGGTTTCACATGGTTTCTAGAATTGTGGAAACATGTGGAGATGACTACAGGCAATGGATACACAGGTTGTTTACTGTAGATTATATTTTCAGAATTCAGAGAGCTTCTAGTGAACTCAGACCATACTGATGGCTTTGCACAAAAGCCACTCTAATAAACATAAAATCTTAAAAATAACAGGACAGTCATGGGGTAATATTTCAGCAAAGTAGAAAATAAAATTCAGTAGACACAAAAACTTGGATCTTCATCCACTGTGTGGTAAGAAATTTTTAAGTTGCACGGGGAACAGACGCGCACAGCAAACTGACCAAAAAGTGAAATGGGCAGATGTGGCAGTGGAGAATCCTGTCTTGAATTCCATTTGAGTGTGTAGAGTAATTTGTTTTTAATTGGCAAAAAGTTGTAAAGCCATGAGTATGATCCTTGATTCACTCTGAACATTTTGTAACCACTGGAGTGGTGAGAAGTGAGTGATGACAGAACATCTGGTTCATTTTATCATAATATGTTTTGATCCAAATGCAAAACAAATAATTTTCTTGGAAACAAAGGTAGCAAAAAACATATATATTTTTGTGCCTATTGCAGCATGCATCGTCACGAGTCCCTCATGGTGAATGTGCAAACATGCAAGGCGTTCTGATTTGTCAGAGGATTAAAGGAAGACTTCAATGTCCCCATATTGCTGTCAATCTGCAACTGAAGTATACTTAGCAAAACAAAAGTCACAAGCAAACAGCAGGCTCAGTATAAGGATGGTGGCATAAGCGCATATTGATTGATGTCATCTTCACTGCTGACCCTCAGATCTCATAATCTGAACGCTCACTGGGACAGGTGCGAGGTGCCCAACATTGGTAGAGACAACAGAGTAGAGGGGGTAGATGAAGAGAAAGAAGAAGAGAGCCAATGCCAGGTACTTCACACCCTGATTTTCCCTCTATGCGCATCATGATCTCATCATTGGGCCTGACATGAAAGGATTCCAGCAAAGGAAATGGCAACTTCACTTCTGAAACCGACATGAAGTTTTTTTCAAATAAGTCTGTTCCATGGCAAGACTGACATAATGGTGCCTCCACACCAACACAGTTGAAATGACTCAGATTTTACATTTGCTGTGGTTCATTTTCAGACTGCTCTTCTGAAAGCAGGCTAAACCTTCAGATCAACGGCACACAGTTGTAAAAGCTGCTCATTTGGGGCAGCATGGCCCACAACAACCACAGACCAGGAAGAGGGAAAAAAAAACATGAAAAAAAGGATAACCCCGTTCCTCTATTAGCCAGGACTGAAAATGGAAATCCTACCCCTTCGGCCAGCTTGTTCACTAGAAAAACAGACAATAGAGCAACCCTGTATGTATGCAGCCTTGGGGCTTCTGGATTTTTCTTTAACTACAAAAATGCACAATGTCACTTCTTCCCATGGATTCACTTCCTCTCCTCGGTTTACCATTCCCATTCTAAGCGAACCAAACTCTAGGGTGAAAGCATCCAAAGACTTTAACTCCAAACACTACTGATTATACCATTGTTTCTGAGTAATGTCATTTTAAAACCGTACAAAGCTAGGATGTTACCAAAATAAGAATTAAAAAGAATGGATGGTTAGGAATGGCAAAAAGCAAATTACACATTAAGTGCAAAATACAGCTTCTGCATTTAAATAGGCAAGACTACACTTACTGACAAGTTCAGGATGTTCATTACATGGCAACACTTGTCACTAGTTATGAAAAGGATGATGACTGTATAATCTGACTTGCAGAGAGCACAGGCCTTGTTATGTATTTAGTCAATTCACTGCTGCAGAATGGGAAGAGATGTGAGCAATGAAGCTTATTGTACAGTAATAATGGTACCTGAAGGCATTTATTACATTCTTTCTTGAATAGAGGGGGACACTGTGGGGACAGCAAGAAGACAGTACATGAGGAACTTCATTTCCCTGTTGAGGGAGGATTATCTTCCACACAACATCACCAGGTGTGATCCCATTTTGTGTTTACAATAGCAAACAGGCACAATAAGGGAAAAGTAGAGCATGTTCCAGTGGTTCAATTATGTGCAGAAGTGCTCAGACACAACTTGCGGGAAAAATTAAGCGCTTACCGGTTTCTGTTGAATGGGCGATTAATAGTTAGAGCGGTGGAGCCACTCTTGTAGTGTCCTGCAGTGCCAAATCCATTCACAAAGCTACCGTTGGGAAATGGGGCCTGCATAAAAAGTTCACATCTGTATTACCTTGACTTGGAGCTGTATGCATGTACTTTGATCAATGCCATACTCTGTGAGCACAAATTTATTTCTGAGGCTTCACATCTAATTTGACCCAAAATAAGTTTTTTATCAGAGAGCAGTGATAGCAAGCAGTGTGCTGGGAGTAAAACATGATAGAAGCAAAATGCACATGAATCCACAAATAAGTGTATGTTAGCAATGATGTGCAGGTCCAATATGACTCACCAGAGGGGTTTCAAAATACGGCGTGGGAGAAGGCGTCCAGGTAGGGGGTACTATTCCATAGACTGGGTACTGCTGTTGGGGATACACATGCTGCATGTAGAGTGGAGAATTGTACTGGGACTGGCTCTGGGACTGCTGAGCATATAGGCTGCTGTCCATGCTACGGTAGCCATTCTTTGCGAAGAAGGTATTGATGGCCTTTATTCTGGCCTGCCAAGGGAAGGCAACAAGAAGAAAAATTTTATCTCAATTAAGACATGGATCAATTTCCACCAAAACACAGGTGACAACTCACCATTATGGGTTTTCCCTGAAATGTTTTTACTTCCTCTCTCAAGTACTTGTATGCCTTAAAGAGGACACAGAGAGATCGGTCAATCAATCTTACTGCATATTTCACATAAAGTAAACAAGCTGGAATTCATTTTGCTGCCAATACCTGCTGAGCATCTGTGTCTGATTGGAATGTGATGTACCAGTTGTTGTTGTGGGCAAACTCAACACTTATCACCTTCGGACAGTTGTTGTTTTTAAAGAGAGATTCCACTTCCTGTCAGGTGGATATTAGACAGGGTCTTTTATTGAGGGCAAACTACCCATGCTTGTTTTCAATATACAAACTGATGGTTAGCTTTGGTCATTCAGTCCAAGCATCAGTTGGCTTTACCTCAACAGGTGTGGTTTCAGGCACCTCTCTCAGAATGATTATGCACCGTTTGTGATTAGGGCGAACTCTTTCTCCTTTCTCATCCACTTGTACCATAGGCGAGGCTACGAGACAAACACACAGAAGCCCAACTCCAGTCATTTTGTTACAGACTTATTTGGTGCATTCAACGACAGTGTTTTCACTTACATCTCAAAACATCCAGGATGAGGTCCATGTCAGTAGTGAGCACCTTAATGCCTTCCATGCTGGCTATAGTCCAGATAGGTACAAACTGATCACTGTCCATCTGGGACATCAGGTACAAATCTTTTGATAGATTTTCCCTTTAAGAGAAGCAAAGTAGAAAATTATATTTGCAAGTACACAAGTTACCTTTTCATGCATTTGGGTTTAGAAGGTCAAGAACCAGCAAAATTTTGGTCTCAATTAGCTTACCTGGAGAAATAGAATTCTAACTCCTTCTTCAGAGACTCGCGCAAGTTCTCGGAGGAGATCGGTTGCTCCTCAGTTTTGGAATCTGCTGAGAAATTAGAATCATGCTATTGTTACAAAGAGGTTTCACTGACTTGACAAATTTTCATCACATGTTCTGAGTACACCATGTATGCACACAGTAATTGCATCATCACAACGTGATGCGACTGACCAGAGATCACTGTGATGGATTCTGTTGGGGCGTAGCCCAACTCTGGAGGATCCATCCCATTCACTGCTATCTCTGTTGTTGCTGGGGAGCTGGAGTCCTCCAGGGCCGTGAATCCTACAGAGTATGATTTACACTCAGTGGGAAAAGGTGCAGAATAGCCTACAAACAAAACATAAAAGAGGTAATTTTTGTGCCAGTTATGCACATTGATTTTGAAATTAAGCTGTATGATATAACTATACTCCTATGGGCAGGAAAGCATTACATAACAAATATTGCTGTGAAAACTACGGCAGAACTATGCCACATGTGAGTGCATAGTTATTTAATTGGGCCACTGAGGAGTCTCTTACCCTTGGTGGCATCTGATGGGGCCCAATGAGGGCTACTTGTGAACCCCTCACGGGGGGCCACGGGCATTTCCTGCCACACCTTTGCATTTGGGTTCAGACCGGCACCTTTAGAGGTGACCTACAGATCAAAGGGAAAGGTGGTTTAAGTTAGGTAAATCTGTCATCATTTCCACAACTGCCAAGAGTCAGTTGTTCCTTAAAATCTTAAGTGCACACACATTACTACCAACACTGAAATTGACACCCAACACCAATATGTTGGTCACCACCACAACAGATAACAGTTGGGAACATCTACTCACAATCAAAACTCATCAAATCTGAATTTAGGTTGAAGGGATGCTTTCAGAATTTCCTGACAAAGCAAGAGCCTTGTGTTAGGTCTGTTTTGTTTTTGTTAAAACTTTAATACATTGTCTGACTATGCAAGCATTTTATCACCACATACCTCTACCAAGATTATAAACTGTTACAGATTTTGGATCATTCTCCACAGTTGGAGTGAGGCTACAACAAACACTATGATAAACCCAACTTCATGTGACATTTACCCACATAGCACATTAACCAAGGACAGGGTCAGACTCTCCATATCAAATGGGCATGTCGACCGGCTGCACAGATCCTGCAGAGGTCTATGGCCAAGAATAGTACATATAAAGGCTCGGAGATATTATTGCCACCAACTCTGGATGGTAATTTTCCCCAGAAAAGAAGACTGTTTCCTCTGACATTATCACATGCCACCTGCCAACAGTTCAGTCTCCTGTAGAGCACTCTAGCCTGACAACAACAGATGTCAGAGACAATACATCTCTATAAACCTCTTCATAAATTACACTGGAGGAAGAGGTGCACTGGTTGGATGGCGGTTCGTCATTCAGAATAACAATCAACAATTCCTGGGTTGTGAAACTTGACACATTGTCACAATACATGTGGCTGTGTGTGTGTGTGTGTGTGTGTGTGTGTAACAGGCCATATAAAGCAGAGTAATGTCAGCTGACTGCGCCGCGTAGCACAGGCCAGGTATTTGCAGCGTATGTCACCGCTAGCAGGGTTAGCTAACACGACGATTGGCAGACCAACAGTATTAGAGTGAATGAACGTCTACTGCTAAAATCATGACCAACAGTTCAAACACTATAGTCAGATCTAGAAAAGCCCACCAATGCATTAGACATTCTGGTGATACTGTCGTTAACCGCGACTGTCCTAACTTAATTTCAAGGCTAATGATTACTCAGCAAACTACTTAACAGGCTTGCCTGATTCGGAGGGTGGCTAAGTTGACGTTAGCGGTTCGACTTCTCACTCAACAGTCAGGAAAAGTGACGTATACTCGAAAAAAAAATTAAATTTCGACGTCTTACGAGTAAGTAGTTGTGGGAGAGTCACCGCGTAAGCCATGTCTAGAGCCAATTTCCGCTACTGGTTAGATAATCATACCTACAAGAATGGTTAGATCTTGTCCGAAATGTCATCGCGTTGCAACCAACGTTTCAAAGTGTTTGGCAAAGGAAAAGATAAAAGCTGCACACAGAGGTCGGGCATGATGATGCACTCTACCAGGGAGCATTTTGGCCGATAACAGGACTCCAGCGAGCAGCTGTCGTTTAGCTAAGCCGTGTGGCTAAAGGCCGCACTCACCATGCCGCCTGACCCTGCTTCGGTCCCCAGCGGAGCCTCGTCCTTCCCACCGCTCTTCGGTCCCGGATCAGCCTCCTCCTGCAGCAGCGGCGGCTCTTCGCCCTGGTCTGAACTCATCAGCCGCTCCTGACGCACTTCCACCCCGTCGCGTTCTCCCGGCCCCCACCTGCCACCGCCTCCTCTTCCCGAAAAGCCGGCTGAGCTGAGCAGTGTGTCAGGTTCTCTCCTGCTCCACCGGGACGGTAGCGGCACACTCACGCTAGCTTGCGCGCTAGCTAACCGGTTAGCACAAATGCTACCACAAACCGAGGCTAGCGAGCGTGCAGCGACTAAACGGCGCGGGTTAACGTCAGATTGCTTGAATGAATTAAACTTGAGCGCACGGATTACAATTTACAAAAAAGCACCAAACCATGACTCTCCCTCATCCGCAGTCCCGGGGGCCGTTTCGTCAAATATCTCGGTGCACGCCGGCTTCGTGAGACGCATTCCTAGCCGGGCGACCGTTGCGGACACTGGGGACACGCACCTCTCCTCAGCATAGGAACACAGTCCGCCGCCGTCCCGGCTGCCACCGCGAGGTGTCGGTGACCTCTGGCACAAAGCGTTTCCTTTTCCTGTTCCGGTCTCGAGCTGTAGTTTTATTTTTCTTGACAGTGCGATCGATGTAGTCGGTGAGACGAGGGCCTACGTTTCAGACCCTTATGTCACTGGCACGATAGCAAATGAGCGCTGATCATGCAGACGTGATCAGATACGCCATTTACCAGTCCAAAGTGCATTCAGGTTATTAAATGAGGCTCTGTGGACTGTATTCAAAAGATTTAGCCTCCTAAAAAGTTTTCGGGCATTAAATTGTGACTGATCGTGTTTGGGATAAATGCCTAAAATGTGAGCACGTATATGGCAAAAATATGGTGTTAAACAGAGATGGCATTTCAACCACCATACATAAGCACCATCTAATTATAAACAGACATACATAGATATGTGATGACTGAAACAATAATTTATCATTCCATTTACATTTTACACCTGATTAAAATACCCTACCTTTTTGTAACTCTAATTATGTGTGAAGAACACCCTATATGCTTATTGCTGGGTTACAATCAGCTTTAGTGCCGACTCCCTCGTTGACTTGCAGTACAAAATTGTCATGCAGTCATTTTTGTGAAACTATGAATGCATTAAAAAACAAACGATAGCCATCAAACAGATTCATTTAAAAATGAATACATAAATAAGATATTCTCACATTGAACCTACACTGTCGCTTTGTTACATATGCAAATCATGGTCCACTAACTCACAAGTGAGATGTAACTGCAGATATTGTGGTAATGCAGAGGTGGTACAGTGATTGCTAAAAGGATAAGGGGAGAGTAGTTTCCCAATGTATTGCAAAAGTGTCAGACAACACAACAGATAACTACGACTTACCAAATTACATACATTTGTTTCCTCTCGAATCAAATAACAAATTCAAACATACTGTAAGAGAGTGCAAGCTGTAGAAAATGAACTTTGAATTTAAATGCCTTTTCAGCTGCATGATCACCAGACCTTGTTGTTGACTAATATTTCACACATGCCAAGCAGGCATTCTTATCTGGTTCAAACACATACACTCTCCTCTCTCCCATGGAGAACCACAGCTGCAAGGTCACCAACACTTAAAAGGCACGTGTTCCCTTGTCCTTGTGCTTTCCAGAATATTGTATCAAACCAATGACAACGACCTTCACCGATCTCTTGAAATTCACTCACTGAAGCAAACATAAGAAAAAACCTGAGAAGTTTTCCAAAATCCAAAACTTTAATTTCCTCCTTGAAATGTACAAGGCACTTGCAAAAGTCGTGGGCTGAATGTGATGAATGACAGAGGCGCTTGGAACCCTGTACTGCTAAGAAGTAAATCTTTGGTGTAAGAAAGAGAGATTACTTCATGGTGTGTGAACAGCATTTTTGATATGGACAAATATCTCAGTAACCAAAGAATAAATTGCCCACATGTATCTCATTTCCTCATTTAGACCAGTGGAACTTTCTTAATCAAATGCTCCATGTCAGCATGTTCAGTCTCCAGTTTGATGTCATACTTGGCCAGAATCTTCATAATAGGCCTGATTTTCATCCACCACTGGTTCTTAGGGATACGATGCCTGCAGAATTGATGAAAAACATTCTTACTCAGTACGTCACCTTCACTTCATGCATGGCCCTTGAATTATTTGCAATTCAATAAATGTGCTAAATATGTGCAACTTACTCAAAATCGGTCTCCTCTTTCAGCTCAGTTATGGGCTGGAAGGTTAGCGACCTCTTCTTCATGCCCAGCACACAGGCAGAGTCTCCTGTGTTAGCAAATATACGACCTAAAAGATGCAAATTGGAAGCAGTTAGAAATGTGTCATAATTTCTTTTGTGTTAAGATTTGCAGCATATCCTTGAATTATTTAGCAGCATCAGCATCAAGGGTAAAGACACTGATAACCCCCTAGTAAAACATGCACAAAAAATGGAAGAATGCCAACCACTGTGCACTGCACTTACCATGTCTGTAGCACTCCTTTAGTTTATCTGTCAGCCACAAAACAGACTTGGCACCCATCTTTGTACCAAAGTTTCTGTCAAAAGGCGTTGGAGTGCCACCCTGCATGTGAGGGAGGACAGAGACAAGCATAAGTGATACATTTTGTTCCAGCAAAGAGGGGGGAAAGAAACAATTTCTAAGTGACTTTTGTGCTGCATGTATACACACAACCAGACCTGTTGCATGTGTCCAAGGACGTTCTTGCGACAGTCAAAGATACCTTTGCCCTCCTCTGAATACAAGTTGAAAATGAAATCGGTAGTATAGTTGGCATTGCTGTTCTCATTTCTGTTCAAATGGAGTAAATACATTGAGATTAGGGAACATGTTGCAAGTAAGATGTTGATGTGTTTGAAAACTAAACTGTTTGAATTATTCATATCAATACCAATAAATTTGTTGTCATCGCAAAGGGGGTTTACCTGAGAATCAGACCTCTCTTCACTGTTGTCTTCATCTTCTGCACAAGATGAGCAACGTTCAGCTGTCAATTGAAAGAATTGCTGTTACAGTAACCATTTAGGAGTGTTGGCACTACCCCATGAACAGAGGAGGTAGGAACCGAAGTGTTGAACTGTTCTCACAGACATAAACTCACCTCCAGGTCCTTGATGGAGAATTTGTCTTCAAAGATGTACGCAGCATCAGCCCCTGCAGCCAGGCCAGCCATTGTGGCCAAATAGCCGCAGTAGCCTCCCATAGTCTCAACAATGAATACACGACGCTTGGTCCCCGCTGCAGATTGCTTGATTCTGTCACATGTCTGCCATTTAGACAAATGAAAATGTCTTCGGCAACCATTTTACTTGTTAGGTATATATGTGTATTTGCAGTTGTAGGGCACTGACGGATGTGATGGTGTTGAGGGCGGTGTCAGCGCCAATGCTGAAATCAGAGCCTGGCACGTTGTTGGAGACTGTGGCAGGAATGACCACCATGGGAATGCACATCTCCTCATATTTTGCTCTTGCTTGAACCAATTCCAGGGCTCCCATGTAGGCCTGCAGGCAAAGAACAAAAAGGAGGTGTTCACATCCTTTTAAAAGTGGTTGGTGTCAGTTTAAGGGCAAAAAGAGGTCAGAGTGTATGGTGACCCTTTACTCTTTTACGCCCACATCTCACCTCAAATCCACCAACGATCACCAAAGCATGGATGTTGTGCTTGGCAATATTCAGGCTGATTTGTTCCAATTCTTTAACTGGCAAAGATCTTTGGTGAACAAATACAGTGACATTTGTTATGCAAGAATTCATAATGAAGCATTGATTACACTTTGTATGTCATCTGAAAAACAGGAGATCAAAAGTAGAAGGAGAATTGCTCTTTCACCTCTTGGTGCCCAGCACTGAACCACCCTTTCCAGTCCACCCACTCACTGAGGTCCAGCCAATGGGCTCAATCTGGGTAGAGAGAAAGTGGTCAATCGATCAAAACAGCACTAATACAAAAATTCCCAGTTTTACCTTTGAATGACATGAACTATGTTAAAATGTCAAATAGACTCACATCCCCTTGAGCTAGACCGTCAAAGCCGTCATGGACAGCAAGCATGTTGTGGCCTTGGATGATGCCCATCCTGACAGCTGAACGGACAGCAGCATTCATACCTGCACAGGGGGCGCCAACGTTCAAAACGGCCACATTAATGTTGCTCTGGCAGTAGAGGAAAGGAGATGAGAGGTTAAATTGTGGCAAAGCAAGGCTTTTCCCAAACCATTTCATCAAATCCTTCATTTCAAATTAAGGCCGAGCCTTCTCATGGTAATGGTTTTTACCTTAACATCTGGGGGGTTGATGTGAGCCAGCAGCTTGTAGGTGTTCCAGTTGTTCTCAAAGCTCCTGCAAATCACAAATGAGTTTCAATCTCATCTGATATCACAGATTGTACAGACAACTCTATAGTACGTCCAACGTTTTCCCTAGAAACAAATATTTCAACATTGTCCTGTTTTTTGTGTTCTACTTACTTTCCTCTCAGCTTGATTGCCTCATCAAATCTGCCCTCTGCCATGGCAGCAGTTACATCCTTGGTCTGAAAGTTGAACAGAGCAGTAGCTAATAATTGAGAAACTGCAAAGTTGGAACACTGGACAGCTGACATGCAGGACACACAAGCACACAGAGACGCACCACTTGCACACACTCCATGAGTGGCAGCCTGACTGCTTGGTTCCCAGATAGACTGACCACACAAGCAGGTGTGCTTGGAGTGGCCTCCAACAGCGCCATCACTGCTTCAACACCCATTCTACTGCCCTGAGGGATGAAGAACATACACAATAGCGTACACCTGCGTATGGATAGATGTTGGATGCGTGTTCTGTGGTATCATCAGTAATAATTTGTGATTTAACGGATCGACTTACCAGGATTCTGTCAAAGGCAGAAGGTGTGCCACCTCTTTGCACATGACCAAGAACAGTGGTGCGAGTATCAAAGCCAAGCCTGTCATTCACCAACTGGGGACAAAGCGGTTTATCCGTCGGTGCAATGCCTCTTCTTTGGCCGATGATGACACTTCTGACATTAGGACAGTCTTACCTTTTTTATAAAGTCAGATGTGATGGGCTGTCCTTTATTGTCCATGGCACCCTCTGCGACTATGATCACATTCAGACGTGAACCTCTAGCCCTTTGCTGGAATAAGGGTGACAGAATTATCATCTATTGGCACTGAATCAGCTCTGAATCCAAAAAAATCCAGCCATTTGCACACACACGTGTTTTAGCATTACATACATTTGTCAGCCTCCTGCAAAGGTGATCCTCCCAATCTTCCTCTGGTGGCATCTCTGGAATGAACACCCAGTCAGCACCACAAGCCAGAGCTGTAACAAGAGCCAAGTACCTGCAACAGCACACG
The DNA here is from genome assembly GCA_900312935.1 of Carapus acus. NCBI lineage: Eukaryota > Metazoa > Chordata > Actinopteri > Ophidiiformes > Carapidae > Carapus > Carapus acus. Next base: position 76,377 of record OMPJ01015153.1, on the reverse strand, counting down.
CTCAAGCTCAGTGTTGTGCTGCGTATGGTGGGACGCTATGAGAATATTTACCCAAGAATAGTAATGTGACAGATCATGAAGCATGCCAGGATTTCCCAAAAATCTATCTACATGCAGAAGAAGAGTAAATACACAAAAACTCACCCACAGTGTCTCCCCATCACTTCCAGGATGAAAGTCCTCTGGTGGCTGCAGATTTACAAATGCAGACAAATTGAATAAAAACATGCACAAACTACGTTCTGGATCTGTGTGATGCAGCTCAGCCTGTCTCACTGTCCGCTGTTCTTCATTTTGGTTGACAGGTTGCTTTTTTGTGTCTGCAGTGGTGACTGACCTCTGCGCTGTTGTGGTGATTGAGTCCACCACCTCCATGATGCGGTGCAGGGCAGAGTCGGTGCCAATGGTCATGTCAGTGCCACAGAAGTCATTGTCGATGGAGCCAACCATGCCCACAATGTTCAGGTGTGATGATTCACTTGCTTCCTCCTTTGTTATCTGATCTTGATTAAAAACATTACAATGTGGTATCAGTGAGACTGAGTATCGATAATATGCTGAACAGAATCAGATGAATCATCTGTGTTATCACAACCAAATTTCTCATCTACTATCAATGGACAATGAAGGTAAACTGCAAAGCTCACAGCTCGTCTGTATTTTTATTTCGCAGATTGCACGAGATTTCATAGTATCTCGTCATACCAGCTTTGACCAGGTCAGCCAACAGTTCACTCCACTCAGTCCTGAACTCATTGGCTCCAGTCAGACTGCCGTCTCCTCCAATCACACACAGGTTGGTGATGCCCAGTTTCACCAGGTTACAGGCTGCTTTCATTCTACCTTCTCTGGTTCTGAAGTCTTTGCAGCGGGCACTGCCAATGACAGTGCCACCCTACACAAGAAGAAAAAGGCTTTTCACACTCTCATGCCTCAGTGATGATTCTGATCAAAGGATTTCGTCATTCCTGAGCAAAGATTGTGTGATTGATATTTGGATAGAATTTTACTATTTGAAGTGCTTCTCATGAAGTGGATAATGACATGTTTGGATGAAACATGCCATTGAAATAAGTCTGTAAGATTGGCAGTATTTGTCCACATAGTTTGCCAGAACAACAATAAATTGAAGTTATGATAATGAGCTGATACTCCAGAGTTTCATCAGTACAGCTATGATTCTGTTTTTAAGGTGACCTGTCCATGACTGGTGTGCACATGTCAATGTCGTTTCCTCTCACCAGCTGCAGCATCATGGACACACTCTCCCATGTTGCCAGGCAAATGTTTTCTCCTCCATCCACAAGTCCTTGGTAGCCCTGCAACATACCATGACACACACTTCAGTTGAAAAAACATGTTTGCGGTCAGAAGCTTATACAGTATATAGCTCTGACCACAGCTGTATTTACAGTCATTAGTTTTATGACTAAACTTAAGATGGCCCATTATTAACAGGAGAGCGAGACCGCCTCACTCACAGACTCACATAGATATCAGTCTTGGTCACTGATATCATTAATAAAAGTAATGTTATCAGTAGTCTTATGCAGATCTGTCTCTATAAATATCCTGTACCTCATGAACAAAGTAGACTTTGGCTCCAGTGTAGAGACCAACTCTGACTGTGGCTCTCACTGCCGCATTCATTCCTGAGATGCACAACAAAAGATGTGAAACTGAAATACATGCTATTTCATATGTGAGGTGTACACCAAAATGCTATCATCACAGCTAATGCAGCCACCAATTAGTCCTTGTACCATGACACATCTTCAACTTAAAGTTAAGATGACCCTCAGCAGCAGCTTTGTCAAAAATAACTGCAGAGACATGACAACAGTTGAGGGTTTGGCACTTCTGTACATCATCTTGCCCCTGGTTGTTCTGCATACTGGAGGCCACAGTAGTGTTATGGTAAGATGGCATGTAAGTAGCTCTTGTTTCAGCACATGGTAGCTGTGTGCATCAGGGGGGTATTTTTTTCCTCCATGCCAGAAAAAGGTCAGTGCTTCTAAAATTAGCCCCAAAGATGCAAAATAGGACAACATGTTAAGAGGACAGGGGGCAAAATGGCACTCATGCAATTTTTAAAGGTGCTTTTAGTAATCACCGTTAGAGCAGAGACAAAACTGGATGAATCTGAGACACCATCTACAGGAATGTCTGTATGGTGTATGGGGAGGTATAAAAAGTTCCACTGGTATTTCTACAGAAAGCTAAGAAGCTTGATCAGAGTTCATGGTCAAGTTAACTTTTGTGTTTTGTTGTGGTTAACCATGGACACCAAGTGAATCATGAACCTGTTTGTCACCCTTGAGAACTTCATTCTTGGATGACTACAGTGTAACACATCCATCTCTAAGTCTCGATGAAGCAATCTTGGATTGCCACTTCAAAGTAGATTGTCAGCCTCTCATTCAACTCCTAGCAATGTCATGTTTGCCTATCAGATGTTTCCAGTGTGACAAGTTGGGAAAGTGCTTGCCCTTGTCCAGCTTGCCCTCTCAGCTTTTTGGCTGGCATCACACATACTCAGATGGTCACAGAGGCAAATCATATCATTTACTGCCCCTAAATCTTTGCTGTTCATGCTCAAAGCCCATGCTTCAACAGCGAGCAAGACGCAATGTGTGGCCCTCTGCAAGAGATGGAATTCACTAAAAAGTAGGTGGTTAGGCAATTAGCTGATGATTTACACATTCATCTTCCCACCTACCTTGAGCATCTCCTCCAGATGTCAGCACAGCAATAGAGCGGCCGACCCCCATCTGAGTGGGGTCCGTGGTAGCAGGGAGATCGTTGGACATGTTTCCAAAGGAACGGGTCAGACCTGACGGACGACAAGCGGAAAAGGAAGGGAGAAAGAACACTGTGCTCTTCCTACACTCTCTGCTTCTCAGACAAGTAGTGGGTGAAGGCTCAAGCTTTATAGGCAACTGTTCCTAATCCTGC